>JAQISU010001247.1:1106827-1154327 GCA_029339505.1 Unio delphinus
TGCGTTGATAATGTATAGAAATGAAAGTAAGATCAGTTGTGTAATACCAATTCAAACGTGAGAGATTTAGGAAAAATCTTACAAGTTCAAGAAGAAATTATATATCTCTCAAAGGGGGTTTACTGATCAATCTGTGCTAGCTACTCTATCTTTTGAACGCATGTCATCATGCACGAAACGGTTTGAAATGAATATAGAGAAGACGATAAATTTAATTAAAACCATGTACTTACAATATGGTTCAACCGTATATGGATCGCTGTCTTCAGAAGAATTACACAGAATATTGCTGCATTTCTCTATTCCTGCTCGACAGGTTAACATGCTGAAGTTGTCGATCATTGTTACATTTCTGTATGTAAGGGTCGACATTGATGCATGAATATTCATAGAATCCTGCAGATCGGAGCCGTTGATTTTCCAATAGTAGGTTATACAGTCAGATGAATACGAGGTGGTACACATTACTGTGAAGTTGTGATTCAGAACTGGCTCCCCAACTTCCATTATTTGTGGTTTATCTGGAAAGTACAACAGATTCTACCAATATGTTGTCTCTGATTTCTAAAATATTTGTTTCCTTCTGTTTCAGTACTTGTTCATAATTTATATTAACATACTTTATAAAGCATTTTCAAGAACTAAACCAAAGCTTCAGTCAATACTCTTGTATTATTTATATATGAACACTTTATGTTGTACACGGTCTCCACCTTTAACGCAACATCACATGAAACATGTCCAAACATATCGGCCTCCATTTTACTTTCTTTAGTGTGATTCTGATCACTATTATACTTAGAAGTATATGCGCATTTATACTAATATTACAAGTAGCATTAATATCATTATATTATTTGAGTTGGTAGGGATCGTGATTATTGTAAATATTAGTTTTCAAACAATCACTGTCGAGCGCTTTATTCTGTTAAAATGGCATTATTAAATCACGTTAGCTATAAATTACATTCCATTTGCATTGTTGTGCCAGGTAAACTCAACAAACATTGAGAATCAAAACTATATTTGAATTGATAAAGGTGTTCTTTATTGGCTTCATCATTTTCTAATTATTACATAACAAAACAGACTAACGTTTCATGCAAAACACTCCACACTTCCATAATATAAACTTACATTGTATTTTTCTTGCACCACATGTCACATTTCTGCGATATTTTTTAATTACTTGCATTAATGTCTGACCTTAACATAATTCCTGACATGGTTCATTCATTATCTATACACTTACCTATTACTATGAATGGCGTGGTCTTGTTTTCGAAATGTAGGTCTTCTCTTAACCATGCCGTATAATTTCCAGTATGATTTGTTGTGATGTTCATTAAGGTGAACAAAATGATCCAATCGTCATTCTTGTGAGATATTACACAACTCACAGATAGGTTGTTTTGACTCGTACACTGGTTATTTTCATTTGTAGCAATTACATCTCCAGCATTATCGATGATACGAATGTCTGTTCTTTCTTGTTTGTAACTGCTCTTGCCTATGTTCCACTGCAGTGTAGCATTGCATCCAGTAAATCCGAGGAGTGGATCCCCTGTAGAAAAATGCATTCTTAGTTCGAACGTAATTAAGGTATTTAAAAAAGGTTAACTTCAGAATTGTGTAAGAGATACAATGTGAAAGTCTAGATATTTTAACTTGTAACTGATAATGTAAGATCTCACTTTATCTACTGTATGGCAAGGTTGCATGGTGTGTATCAACTACTATAATGAATTTATACCTCTGTCATAAGTATAAATTGTGTGCATTCCAAAGAGTATGTATGTATGTATGTATGTATGTATGTATGTATGTATGTATGTATGTATGTATGTATGTATGTATGTATGTATGTATGTATGTATGTATGTATGCATGCATGCATGCATGCATGCATGCATGTATGTATGTATGTCTGTCTGTGTGTGTGTGTGTACGTACATATGTATGTATGTATGTATGTATGTATGTATGTATGTATGTATGTATGTATGTATGTATGTATGTATGTATGTATGTATGTATTTAAGGATGTATGTATATGTGTGTGGATGTGTACTTACTATTGCAAACAGTGAAGTAAGTCAAGAAATTAAGGAAAAAAAAAACTATAACAATACTAGATGTTGGCATCCTTACAACATAGAGAATGAACATAAACTTCCGGTTACATCGGCTTATGTATACATGGACCCCTTTGATTATATAGATATTGTTTAGTCATTTTCTGTATTTACTCATCAAGAATACTGTGAAGATGCATATGCACCAAGCCACTCTGTTGTATGTCTAATCCAAATAATAAATTGAACTGGTCATAATAACAGACATTTAGTCAACAAAGATAATGAAATGTATTGAAATTGAATAAAATTTTTATGCAAGTTTAAGTCGTTGATAATAAGAAAAAAAAAACTGTTTACCGGGATAACATGTATTATTCGTTTTTCAAAAAGATTAGCATATATCGACGAAATTCAATATTATTTTTTCTTCATAAAGGCTACATTAATTTCTTAGTATTAAACTTGTCACCTTGTCGAAATCATAACACTCATATGTACGTCTAAAATACCTTTAAAAATGAACTCACGATGATGTTCTTGTCGCAGGTTATCCGGCAAAAGGAAAAGGTGGACTGTAATCAAATCACGATGCAATAGGTCACACGTATCGTTTCACTCAACAACGATGCTGCATTACTCACTGCGCTCTTTCGCAAAAAGGCATTCAGCCAACCACATCATAATTTTCATTTTATAAAGAATGAACAATTACATTTAAAGCAATACCAAGAATTCATAGATCTAACTCTTATCTAGTCACCAAAATGGGAGAAGAACGCTCGTCTGTAAATAGACTGGGACTACATTCATCGGTTCTGAACCGAACATAATAATGTGTGACCCGAGTCCATATGTCACTGATGATAATTCTTTTTAACTACATTTGTTTACTGTTATTTGAAAATGTGCGCTATTTGCAACACAGTCCTTATACCCCGATGTGAACAACATTACTGTTCTATATTTATGTTTATTTTTAAAAAGGTAGTCCCTAGTTAGAGACAAAAGTCAACTGAAATATCTAAATTCTGGTTTGGAGTTCGTAACCTGGATTAATTTTCCAATTGAAATAAATCTGCTCATCACGGTAACATCAACTGCGGTGATTTTTTTGTCGGTATTTTTTTAATTTTTACTTGATACTTCTCAGTGAGTGTTTTGAGTTTAGTTTGAAATTTTCGGTCCTGATCATAGCGATACTGTTGTGACGTTGCCGATGATGACATTTAATTATTGTAATATATTTCATATTGCTGGCGTTAAATTTGCCAGCGAATTCAATTAAATTGTTTACTTAAATCCCTACTAATTCCACATACCATGTTACTGAAACCCTAGCCAAATTATTATCAGTGGATATTATTGTGAAGTGTTCAATTGTTCCCTTGTTGATGGTCGTTGATATTATATTGTTGACCCCAGATGAACTCGTTAATGAAATATTAAATTGAGTCGGTGACACTACCGTTAATCGATAAATACCTTTTGACGGTCGCGGTGATATTTAATGTTTTTTTGTGGTGTCCACGTAAATGATCCGTGTTGAATCGTGTATACTACGTTGATGGTTTTCTCATGAGGAATCTTTGTTTTTTCAAGTGTTTCTATCATCCTCGATAAATCATCTTCGATTACATCGTTGATCTTTTTGACCTCTTTGATGGTTTTTTTTTGCATCTATGAGTTTTATGTCGAGTTTACCTATCGAGGTTCCAAAGAATTTCTCAATGTTTCCGAAAAGATGAAAATTTCTCAACATGATATTTATACCTAGATTGTAGTGTTGCTAATTCTAACATTGCTGTTTTTATCTCTGTGAGTTTCGGTGTGGTCACCGGTGGATTTCCAAAGAAATCCAAAAAAGGTTTGTCAATATTGTCGATTATACTTCTTTGTAATTCAGAAAACCGATTAAATTTAATTATATGGTCGTCATATTCATCGCGTAGTTTTTTTTAAATAATTCTATCGTTGATGAATAATTATCACCGTGCGCTGTTAATTTATCTGTGAGCGTCGAAACAATTACACCCGGTTTGAGTTTACCCTCCTTGGAAAACAACGCGATAGTATCTTCTACTGCGTCAAAAAATATCAAAATATCATCAAGGGGAACTTTACTAGTTTTCTTTCAATTTACCTTGACGATCTTGAAATACAACTATTTCATTGGGATCAACACTTGCGAGATTTAACATCTCGGATATTTCATCTGCGATTATTTTTTTTACATCACCGGTTGCAGATATTTCCGTGGTGCTTTTTCAGGCTTGATAAAGATCTCCCCCAAATATCAATCATGTTATTTTATATAATTTCTCTCTAAAAAGCGATTACTCGTATATTCGTGTACGGTTTTATGTGGTGGTTTTCCCGATGATGAAATAGCTTTGAGGGCATTTAATACTTCTATGTCGCATACTGGTGGGTCATTTATTTTCTGTGTTGGTAGCGTAGAATACCAGATAGGAGTTTTCAAGTGGTTTATATAACGCGTAAATTCTTTAGGCGGCGCTAACCCATATGAATCGAAATAAACAATTGCACACGGATCAATCGCGTTTGCAACCCAGTGAGTTTCAGGTCCGGTGCTATTATCGAAATTAATGATACTGGTTTCAAAACTGTTTGGTTGTTGTGATAATTGATCTTTCATAAAGACACCTCTAAAGTTTTGTATCGCTAGTTCTTTAGCAGCATCGAGTAAATCAAAATTTGACATGGGAACTATTGTTAATAAACTGTTCCTAGTCTTAGGCCGTTTCCGCTGCACCATGAATACGGAGTTCCTGGTAGTCTTAGACCCTTTCCCTTTTTTTTGTATCCCCGCCCCTTGTTTGGTTTATATGATTGAGCAATACTATGTACTGCTTTTGCATTAAGAGCTCCAGCAGCTCCTAACGCGGCGGCTTTACCAGCTGAAATTAATGCTGAAATCGCAGCGAGAAGTGGGAATACACCACCTGATTGTATCATGTTCTTAATCGCAGCCGCAGAGAGAGTGATCTGAACACCTTTTTAATCTTTGATGGCATCATTGAAGTGTTTTATATGACGAGCTGTCAATGACAGTTTATTCTGACCGCCATACATCTGATTGCGCTTCAGCGATATTGTGGTTCCACATTGTTTAGCTGATTCCGATTGCAATTTTTTAATTTGACCAGGAGTTAACGTAATTCTAACATGACTATATGACATTATATTAATAATAGATTGATCTAATTGCTACGTTACATGTTTTTGAAAATATTACATATTTTCCACTGGTGCATCAATTACTTTCATTCGTCCACCAACACCTTTGAGTAGCATTGATTTGTCACTGAGAATTACAGCACCTGCTCTGTAACCACCAGCAGGAGCATTGGTTACACGAGCTCGAAAGTATATTTCAACGACGGATTGTCTGGTTAAGTCAAGATGTTCCAATGAGATGTAGTAGATGGGATATAGGCTTATAAAATCCAACTGTGATATTTACAGACCGGTATCTACATTATTATCGCGTCCCATAAATGAAAGCGAACGATGATACGCGCGTGCTATTTGGTTTTGAGTGTAATCAAGTGAAATATCCTCGGCTTTTTCCTGTTGGCCGTTTACACTCAATGAGACTTCATTAACATCGAGTCGATCAAATATCATATGGTTACGTAATTGTGAACCCAATCGCGCCTTATCCTGTAACACAACAAATATATGCCGCGGCGCAGAAATATCTCGTTTTAATGCCAGTTGCCAAGTAAGTGTACCATTCATATTACTCTCCAACATATCCGCGGTAGTTGTTAGCCAGCTTAGTAATGATTTGCCGGCTGTACTCATAAATAATAGTAAATTTTTGCTCTATGATGATTGATGGAGTCATTACTGGCATTCACGGTGTTAGTTTTGTTATATTCACCATGCCACGGTCATTATCCGGATTTACAGGATCTGCTGGAATCCTCCAGATTGCATCATTATCATCACCTTTTCGCACTAAGGCTACTGTATGTTTCACTCCATAAATAACTATTCTAACATTTCTGCAGAATTCAAATATATTATGTAGTGGAATCGCGCATGAGAATAATTTGCAAACCCTAAATTGTAATTAGGATTGGTATTTATAATCATATCTTCGATATTAGCAGGAGCAGGAGTAAATGCAGGAGCAGCAGCAGCAGTACCAGGATCCATTGGCCGTCTTATTTCATACTGGGCGGGTTCAGCGTGATCATTAATGTCCTTAGAGAACATCATAGAGGGACCTGCCGAAACGCTTCTTCGGGTAGAAAGAATTTGCTGGTATCCTGGACTTGAAGTTCGATTCCTGATCGAATATTCGGTTGTACTGCATTATAGGAAACATACTGATAATTAAGTACTGAATCATCTTTGCGCACTGGGGCATCTAAATCAAACGCTGTGTCATGGGACGATTTGAACATATTATTATATATTTCTTGATCTAAATCGTGATCTCGCTCGCGATTTCAAACCACTTCCCGCTATCATTTTTGCAGTAATATTATCCTGACCGCTGCTCAGTGATGATATTTTTTGATCCACTGCGTTATTTAATTTTTTACTAATACTTGCATGCATAATTTCCGTAGATGGTAGTGGTCCCAATGATGAAGTCATTGGTGACTTTGTTATTGGTCTGTTTCCTTTGCCGTCGAACTAACGCTACTAGTTTTTCTTTAGCCGCGGGAAATGCCCTCCCGGCAACATCACCAACAGCGCTAATAACCTTATCACGAATAACATCAATAGCTTTCATTGATAATTGTTTTGCGATTGGTGCTATTTTTGGAGCCATTCTTGCAAATAACCCTGCAATGGTATTACCGAGACCATCTCCATGGTATACTCTATAAACAGGCAATCGGAAATTTACTACATAGACCATAGTTGATTTGCTGTGGTTGTAGTGTATGCTCATGTTATTTAAATGCTATTTACCTAAGCGAATGACGAAGTCGTCAAATTAATCACTGTGGTAACCGTAAAAATCCGTAGGATTTTCGGCTAGCTCATCAAAAACCTCTCGGTATACATCAATATCCATGATACCACCCTCAAATAGTCGTCTGCAGATATCAGCTGCCTCATTAATTACTTCCGGTGAGTTATTTCCACCTCGTTTCCATCCTACGAGAACTTATAATCGTGATATATCCCCGAGAATATTACTAGGACAACTAACTAAACCACTACCTGAAAAACCCCTTTGATATCCACTAGCGAATGTTTCAGTTGTACCTACTTGCGTTAATATAACTTTCGTAAAGGTTCCTTGGATCTGTGTTTAGTCCAGGAGATTCCTTGGTTCTGTGTTTATTTTGTATTAATATTTAATTTATTGTTGAATTGTGAATAGTTGTGAAGCGAGATTGTGGGTTGAATGCATAAGTTATTGTGTTGATACATCATTATTTTTCATTAATAATTTATTTCATAAATTTACATCATCTTTCACATATTGTGTTTGTGTTGTTCATTTAATCCACCATCCACTCGGTAACAATTCTGTTACAATGGTGTCAGAAGTGGGATCGCTGGATTAAGTGAACTGTCAATCATTTTTGTGAAATTATACATTTAATGTTTATATTTGAGCGTGACCTTCTTGACAAGATAATACTCAAGTTGGGGTTTATTTTTGTTTAGTTTATCTAGGTCCGTGTGTCCAGTATATACGTATTTAAAGCATTGGTTTGGTTACCTTCATCAGGAAGATAAGGTCAGCCTGTGTTATATATATATATATATATATATATATATATATATATATATATATATATATTACAATTGTCATGTCATCCCTTAAGGACTTGTTTGCCTTAGGCAAATAATTTGGGTATGAAGGTGAAAGTCCAAGGAAATTTATTCAGGAAGAACAAGCCCGGGAAAGGGAACAAAGGGTAAGAGCAAGGGAATTAGAAAGGGAATTAGAAAGGGAAAAAGGGGAAGTCGAAGAAAGGAAACGGGCATTAGAAACGGAAGCCGAAGAAAGGAAAAGGGAATTAAAAAGGGAATTAGAAAAGGAAAAGGGGGAAGCTGAAGAAAGGAAACGGGCATTAGAAAGGGAAGCCGAAGAAAGTAAATGGGCGTTTGAGAGGGAAAATATAGAATTAGAGAAAGGGAAGATAGAATTAGAGAAGCAGGCCGAAAAGGACAGGATAGGATGGGAAAGGGAAGCGGAGGAAAGGCGAATAGAGTTAGATAAACGAGCAAAAGTAGAAATGTTAGAGTTAGAAGAAAGAGCAAAGCAACGGGATCATGAGCGTAAGGTAGAATTAGCAACAGCTGGAAAAGGAGAACACGATTCTGCCTCTAACAAATTAAGGGGCCCCAAATTACCTCCCTTTGACGATGAAAAAGATAACATGGATAGCTATCTTCATCGGTTTGAGCGGTATGCCGAAAACCAGAAGTGGAGTCAAAATGACTGGGCACTGCATCTTAGTGCTCTATTAAAAGGTAATGCGCTGGATGTATACTCACGACTTCCTAGAGACGATGTGTTTAAGTACGACGTCTTAAAGGAAGCACTTCTTAATAGGTACGAGCTCACTGAACAAGGTTTTTGCAAAAAGTTCAGGTATAGCAAACCCGATCAGGGAGAAACCTTTGGTCAGTTCACCGTTAGAATTGCGAACTATTTTGAGCGGTGGATTGAATGCGGCAAAGCGGTGAAAACGTTTGAAGGGTTGACTGATTTCTTGCTCAGAGATCAATTATTTAATACAGTTGGGCGAGAATTAGATCAATTTCTGAAAGAGAAAGTCTTCACAAACGTGAAAGATATGGCTAAACAAGCCGATTTCTTTGCCGAAGCTCATGGGGGAACTCAGAACGTGGTTTCAAAAGATTTTAAGTCTGGAAACCAGTCTGCGAGAACGATGCCTAGGGAGCTTGTGAAATCAGCTGAGGCAAATAGGTCAGTTAGGAATCCAGGTATTCAGCGTATGCAATGTTACTTGTGTAATGCATGGGGTCATGTTCAAAAAGACTGTCCTAAAAGAAAGGGACTTGTACATAAGGTAGCAGTGACTATACAAAGTAAAGGTATATCTGATAATATCGTACAAGTAGAACCATGTATTCATTCGCTTGGCACGTGTCTATTTCCCGAAGCACGAATACCGACCGCGAGAGGGTTAGTCAACGGTCGAGAAGTCGTAGTATTACGTGACACTGGTTGCACGGGCGTAGTGATCAAACGTAGTCTCGTGCAGGATAACCAAATGCTCGGGTGGGAGTCCCCATGTATGTTACTTGATCAGACGATCGGTTGCATTCCCGTAGCAAGGATCACGGTAAAAACACCTTTCCTAACTGGAACTGTTGATGCCCTTTGTATGGCAAACCCTATTTACGATCTGACGATCGGTAATGTTGAAGGTTCCTGTCTTCCAACCATGGCAGATTTTAAGATACTTTTGGCCCAGGCAGTCGAAACGCGAGCGCAAACACGGCGAGAGAAAACCGCGTTTCATAAATTAATAGTCCCTGAATCGATCTCAGGAATTTCGCGTGATGAGTTCAAACGAGAGCAAGAACGTGATGAATCCATCAAAACAATTGTTGATAAAATCGCGTCCGGCGCGATTAAACACTGCAAGGGTGGGGGTAGCTCGAGATTCGTACGTAAGAATGAATTAATTCATAGGGAGTTTAGCGCTCCGGAGGGTAAGAAGTATTGGCAAGTGGTCGTACCCCAGAGATATAGATCTCAAGTACTTAGGGTAAGCAGCAGAGAGGGTGAATCCTACAACATTTTTTGTTTTTATTTTTGATTATACCCCTCCAAATAACACTAGACCCTTCTCGCGAATAACTAGAAAAAAAAATGACAGTGATTGTTGTCTGAAAACATTCGCGTTTTCGTTGATGTCGCAACGTCGTTGTCACTCACCCTCTCTGCTGCTATGGGTTAACCGAATATTTGATCAAGTCCTTACTACGACGAAAATCCTTTCAGGATGAAAGTCCTTAGGACGGAAATCATTTATGATTTCACAAACAGACTAATTTGTAAAACCTCCTCTTGTAAATCAATCAGATTATTAGACTGGTCAGTGAGTTTGAAATTAATTCTGGTTAATGAATTATTATGACATCGCATATAGACTGGATTCACCGGGGACTCAATTATTAAAAACCCTGGAGGAGCTGTTGGTGCAAATGAATACAAAATATATCCTTGCTGAGCTTGATTTGATCGTTCTAAATTTATTTGATAGCTTCCTTCGATCACATCACACACTAAATTGATCGCTATCACCGATGAAATATTCACATTGAACGGAGCAATATGCCTGCCACCACCGTCTGGGTCATTATTGTGTTTGAGGGTTTTTATTTCCAATGATGATGTTTTTTTCCACGTATCATGAATTATTTTAAAACCGACATCGATGGCATCACTGAGAAGTTTTTGTAGTTCTGGTACGTTATATCCTGGTAGTTTGAATGCTGGAATATCTTCAACGCGGATTTTATAGTCTGTTGCAAATGTTGTTCTCGATAGGTGACTAAGACTCTCATTTATCTCTTGAATAATTTTCAAATTAAATTTTTCCATATCGTCGATAATTTTGTTACATGTTTCTACGACACTGATAAATTCATCCCGGGTGAGATCGCCGGATTTAAGAGATATTAACAACAGTGAAAAATCATTCTTCATTGCTGTGAAATTTTCAGTGATTTTAGGTTCCTTAAAAACACGATATTGCTCTAATGTAACTATGTCCCCCTCTCTCATCCACTCCCTAGTTTCTTTGAATTTGGAATCAAAAAAATCATGAAATTTAAAATCATCTGTGTGATCTATATAACTCTTTACTGGATTATCAGATTTTATCCTGTCTGTGACATAATCAGATTTTTTTGGTTCTGGTAAATCAACGGGTTTTTCCCCGGGTGGGATTTCAGGCCATCCTAGTACGGTTCTAATAGAACTTTGATAGATATCTACGACATAACCCTCTGTGCTTATTTCAATGGCAGATGATAGTGTTGGTTCATGAACTGTTATAGCTATTTTTGACTCTACTCCAGTAATCGATTTTATTCTACGCGCGAATTCATTATTGATTTGTTCAATTTGGTATGATCCGGTTGGTATGGAAACAACATTCCAGTCTGGGGTACCGTCTGGTTTATTCTTATTTGCAAATACCAGTGAATTATTGGGTTGTTGACCACCAAATGATTTTGACCTAATATTTGGCCAACTGTGGTATACTCGTAATTTTGCTAGCGCTATCTCCTTCACTGGGACTGGAGAGGGGAAATTCACACTGAATTCTGGATTCGTTGAGGTTATTGAGATCATGCTTGTTTGTACTGGGTTTGTGTTCTCCACTATTTGTTGAAGTAATTCCATCTGTGTTGTCATTGTTATTATACTCATGTTTTTGTATTTCTAATTTTGACATCGCAGAATCATATATATCTACCATCGCTGAAAACTCACTCTCTTATATAATTGTATCATCGAGCGATGACGATATCAATGAGGATAATTGCGAGTATGCAGTGGACACAACATGAAATTGAATTATGTAGTCTTGTAGTTTCCGTTGGCTGCGTGAGGATATTTTTTTTGTGATTATTGAAATTATTCCAGCGATTGTTGTTGCCGCAGAAATGCAAATTGGAACAGCTATCGGAGCCATCATTGTCACTGAAGACAGTATAATACCGGCTCCGGTGATTACACCACTCACTGAATACACAGTAACATCAATTGCGGTAATTCTCCTGCGGTATTTTTTAATTTTCATTGCATACTCCTCAGACAAGGTTTTGAGTCTAGTTTGATATTCTCTGACCTGATCATAGCGATATTGCGATGATGAAATCATTTTTTATTTTAACAACGCTAGCGTTTTCAATTACGATTTACTTAAATCCGCTACGAATTCCACATACCAGGTTACTGAAGCCTTAGTCAAACTTTTATCAGTATATGTTATAGTGAACTTTTCAGTTGTATCCTTGTCGATGATCGTTGAAATCGTATTATTGACCCCGGATGAACTCGACGATGATATATTAAATTTAGTTAATGGTGTTACTAGTGTTAATCGATAAATACCTTTAACGGTTGCAGTGATATCTAATTTGTTGTTTGTAGATGACCACTCAAATGATCCGTGTTGGATTGTGTATACCACGTTGTTGGTTTTCTCATGAGGAATTTTTGTTTTTTCAATGATTGTTATCATCCTCGAAAAATCACCTTTGACGGCTTCGATGAAAGTTTTCGTCTCATCGATGGATTTTTTAATATCAGGGAGTTTTAGTTCAATTTTATCGAATGTAGTTCCAATAAATTTATCAATGATATTTCTACGAAATGCGGTAAACTGTTTTATGTGTTCTTCGGTTTTAGATTGAAGTGTTGCTAGTTCTAACGCAGAATCGTTGAGAGTTTTAAATCGATCTGTAATCGTCGAAAAAAGTACACCTGGTTTCAATTTACCCTGATCGGAAAATAGCGCGATAGTATTCTCGATTGCGTTTCGTTGTTTAACTAATATATCATCCAACGACACATCACTGGATTTCAATTTACCCTGTTTGTCTTGAAATACAACTATTTCATTAGGATCAACACTTGTTAAGTTCAACGTCTCAGCGATTTCATCTTTGATTAGTTTTTTTACATCCTTGACAGAATCAGGTGGTGCAGTGCCATCAGGTTTGGGTTTCAAAGATCTCCCCCAAAAATCAATCATGTTATTGTAAAACTCTTTCTCTCTCTAAAAAGCGATTGCTGGTGTAGTCATTTACGACAATATGAGGTGGTTTTCTAGATGCTGAAATAGCGTCAAGGACATTTAATACTTCACTGCCGCATATTGGTGGGTCATTGATTTGTTGTGTTGGTAGCGTAGAATACCAAGTCTTCATTGGAAATTGTTTTATATAACGCATAAACTCTTTTGGTGGGGCTAATCCATATGAATCAAAATAGACAATCCCACGTGGATCAATAGCGTATGCAACCCAGTGAGTTCCAGGTCCGGTGCTGTTATCGAGATTAATAATACCTGTTTCAGTTTTGTTTGGTTGATGTGGTAATTGATCTTTCATAAAAACACCTCTGAAATTTTTAATCACTAGTTTTTTAGCCGCATCCATTAAATCAAAATTGGACATGGGAACCATCGAAGATTTGGGAACCATAGGTTCGGAAATCGAAGATTTCTGAATTAATAAACCGTTCCTGGTAGTCTCAGGCCTGATCCGTGAACGGATTTCCCACTGTACCATGAATACGGGGTTCCTGGTAGTCTTAGACCTTTTCCGCTGTACCATGAATACGGGGTTCCTGGTAGTCTTAGACCCAATCCGTGAACGGATCGTCTCTTTTTTTTATATCCTTGTCCAGCTGCCTTTTTCAACGCCATTCCTGCTGCAGTACCAACGGCTCCTAACGCCGCTGCTTTAGCCACCGCTGGGGCTGCTGCTGCAATCAATGCTGGTATTGCAGCTAACAATGGAAATATACCACCTGATTTTATCATATTTTTAATAGCAGCCGCAGAAAGAGTAATCTGAACACCTTTTTTGGCTGCAAGTGCATCATTGAAATGTTTCACCTGACGAGTTGTCAGCGATAATTTATTTGCACCACCAGTCATTTGGTTGGGTTTCAACGTGATTGTGGTTCCACATTTTTTAGCCGATTCTGATTGCAATTTTTTGATTTGACCAGGAGTTAACGTAACACTAATAACACTATATGACATTATACATAATAGATTGATTCTAATTCAATGAAAAATCGAGAAAAATTGTTCAAAGATTTTCTACTGGGGCATCTACCACTCTCATTCTTCCACCAACACCTTCAAGTAGCATTGATTTATCACTGAGAATGACAGCAACCGCTCTATAATTAGCAATAGCACCACGAGTCACATTAGCTCTAAAGTGTATATCAACAACTGACTGTCTTGTCAAATCGAGATGTTCCAGTGAGAAGTAATAGATCGGATACAAATTTTTAAAATCATATTGTGATATTTGCAAACCAGTATCGACATTTTGGTCGCGTGCCATAAATGACAACAGACGATGATAAACTCGTGCAATATGATTTTCTGTGTAATTAAGTTGTATATCCTCGGATGGTTCCTGTTGGCCGTTTATTCTCAGTGAGACGTCTTTCACACCTAATTGATCAAATATCATATGACTGAAACGTTGATCGCCAACTCGTGTGTTATCCTGTAACGCAATAAATATATGACGTGGCGCAGAAACGCCTTGTTTTGATGCTAAGTTCCAAGTGAATAACCCGTTGATATTTGATTGTTTCACATCTGTACTCACGGTTAGCCAACTTAGTAATGATTTTCCTCCTTGGTCCATAAATGATAGTAATCGTCCTTCTGCGGTGATTGCTGGAGTCAACACTGGCATCCACAATGATATTTTTGTTAAATCGACTCTACCGGCATCAGCATTGGCGGCTGCAGCATTTGCTGGAATCCTCCGAATTGCATCATTATCATCACTTTTTCGTACAAGCGATACTGTATGCTTCGCCCCGTAGATAACTTTTCTGACGTTTCTACAGAATCCAAATATGTGATGCAGTGGAATCGCGCATGAAAATGATTTACGCTCTCCTTGCAACATTGCGTTTCGTGTTGCAGCTCCTAGATTGAAATTAATGTCGTTGTTTATAATCATATTCTCGATACCAGCAGGAGCAGGAGGAGCAGCACGATCATTTGGTCGTCTTATAATAAATTGATTTCCACCAGCGGTATTCTTAGCATCTTTTGCAAACATCATAGAAGGTCCTGCTGATCTTGTATAATCATCGGAATATCTCGCTAACCCGATTATTGTTGTGGCCACATCAACATCACGATCTATGGACTCAATTTCTTTTCCATCAATGAGATATCTAGCACTCTCAAATAGCGCCATAATACCATTATTGACAAAACCGACTTGAGTATCAGCTGGATACGGTGCTGGTACAACAGTAGTATCAGCAGCTGTTACAATTTCTCCTTCTACTTCAATAAATGCTTCACAGGGTAAAAAGTATTTACTGGTATCATGGACTTGAAGATCAATTCTTGCTCGACTATTTGAGTTTATGGCATGATAGGCGTAATATTGATAATCGCGTACAGAATCATCCTTGCCAACTGGGGCGTCTATATCAAACGCCGGATCATGTGATTTTTTGAACATTTTATTCTATTTATCAGAGTCTAAATCGTGATTTTCATCGTGAAAAACGCTAGCGTGAAAATCCATAGAATTTCATCGTGAAAAACGCTAGCGTTTTCGTCGTGGTTTTTTAAAGCCACTTCCCGCTATCATGTTTGCAATATTGCTTTGGTCCCCTTGATTTACCATCGACGCTAGTTTTTCATCTACTGCGTTATTTATAATTTTACTAACACTTGCAGGCATTTCTTCTGTAGACGGTAACGGTTTCTTTTTTCGCCTCACTAATGATGTTATTTTATCCTTCGCAGTTGAAAACGCTTTCCCGGCAAGATCTCCAACAGCACCAATACCCTTATCACGAATAACATCAATGGCTTTCATTGATAATTGTTTAGCTAACGGCATCACTTTTGGGGCCATTCTTGAAAAGAATCCTAAAATGGTATTGCCGAGGCCATCTCCATAGTATGCTTTATAAACTGGAAACCGTGAATTAACTACATAGACGGGGGTTGGTTTATCATGATTGTAATGGATGATCATTATTATAAAAACAATAGTGTTTTCAATTGTTATTTAATCACTATGATACCCATTTGCTAACTCGTCAATGAAATCTCGATATGTTTTGATATCCATGATACCGCCGGCAAATAACCGTCTACAGATATCAGCTGCTTCATTAATTATTTCTGGAGAGTTATTTCCAGCTCGGAATCCTCCTACAAGAACATCTAATCGTGATATATCATTGATAACACTATCAGGACAAGTGTTTCCAATTCTTGGATTTTGCAGTCCACTTCCGCTATAACCAGTTGCTTCATCTAGTTTTTCTAAATTCGTTTCTTGTAAATAATCATCATCATCATCATCATCAGGTGGTAGTTGTTGTTTTTTAGGAGAGAAAGATATTTTCTTTGCAGGCTGCTGTCGCTTTCTTTGCAATCTTGGCGTTTTTTGTTGTTGTTTAAACACTTCGTATTGATTATGCATTATATCCACCGCATCGATATATTCGATGTATGATGCACTATCTGTCTTAATTTGACTTTTTTTAGTTTTGATTTTATAAAATATATCAGCCCAATGAGTGAAATTCTTAACAAACTTATGATGTTCTGGTTTCAACCATTTTTTTCTGTTTTCATAAGACGTAACAACAAGCTCAGGAATTTTTGTTGGGTCAGTCTTATCAATTTCTGCTAACCCTTCCTCGTTAAATCTCACGCGTAAATCATCTACTGTTCTCTTTGATTCCATTTGTTTTGTTTGTTCAGTTTTCGCTGCTATTTTTTCAAGTTCACCAATAACAGATTTTCCCGTCTCGGGACCATCTCCCAGTATAGCACGCTCTACCCCTTTCGTTGCTGTGGTTACTGGTTTAAACAACTCTTCAGACCCCAGAGCAAAATCAGTTTGTAAACTCTGTCGTTGTTGCAGTTTATTTCTTACAGAGTCACGAATTGGTATAAATTTCTTAATTGCATCCAGTCGTTCACGAGCCAATCGGGTTGTTAATGCTTCATTGACCATTATTTGAAATCAGAAACCATTTTTCAATTGTAAAACAATTTTTCCCATCGATGATTCCATCCTTAACGGTCCAATTTTTTATTGCTGTGAAATATTTTTATTTTTTATCCATTGATTTTGCCTGTTTTGGTGCCATTTTGGTGGTTTTCAGTTGAAAATCTCAAAGATATTTTACAGTCAAGTAGTCGATTTTACATGGGATTTTCCATAAGGAAAAGCTGTTAAAACTCATTTTTGATGATTTTTAGCCATTTTTCATCAATTTTTGCCTGTTTTCAGTGATGTTTGGTCATTTTTCATCGATTTTCATCAAAAAACCTCGTAGGGTCAAGTAGTCGATTTCCATAGAGAAAAGTTCTTAAAAGAACTTTCAAAGCTGTTAGGATTCTATTTTATTTTCGCAGTGTGAAATATTTTCACTGATTCAATCAAAAATTGACAAAAAAAAATGAAAATCTCAAGGAGATTTTACTGTCTGACAAAATCTTTTGAGGGTCGGTCAATCAAAATAGTTCATTTTCTTGAATTAACGCTCGTAAGTTTCTAATTTTAGAATTAACTTCCTTTTTCAATTCATATTCGTTACCCAATTCTTTTTGTATTCCTTCCACGATAGTATAGAACGGAACAAACACACCTACTTCACTGGAAAATGCAAGAGAGTCTCGAATAGAATTTTGAATTTTTTTGATGAGTGCATATTTCTTTGGTAACATATACTTGTTAGTGCTAACTCCGTATTCTATATCCTGAAAATCCGACATGATTTGATCAGGATTTAACCCATCTGACAATTTAATATTCTGATTTTTCAATTTTGCAATTTCAACTATGATGCTATTCATAATTTCAGAATTCATATATGATAATACATATTTCTAATTCATTTTTCAAAAATAAATGAGCCGTTAATATTTTTAAAATTCAGTCTGTATATATAAATATCTTTTTTAAAAATTAATTCTGTATATATAAATATCTTTTTTAAAATTCAGTCTGTATATATAAATATCTTTTTTAAAAATTAATTCTGTATATATAAATATCTTTTTTAAAATTCAGTCTGTATATATAAATATCTTTTTTAAAATTAATTCTGTATATATAAATATCTTTTTTAAAATTAATTCTGTATATATAAATATATTTTTAAAAATTCAGTCTGTATATATAAATATCTTTTTTAAAATTCAGTCTGTATATATAAATATCTTTTTTAAAATTAATTCTGTATATATAAATATATTTTTAAAAATTCAGTCTGTATATATAAATATCTTTTTTAAAATTCAGTCTGTATATATAAATATCTTTTTTAAAATTAATTCTGTATATATAAATATAAATGCAGACAAAAATAAATATCAACCATGATGAGCGGTTATCAGTCATTTGACCCCCTTGATATAGGCCGCTGTGGTTCTATTTGCATTCATTGGGTCCCTTATTAGGCCTTTGTGTCTTTCATAGGGTTCCTTTGTTAGAGCATTTTTCTGTTTCTGTTTTATATCAGAATGTTTTTGCTCTTTGAGATATGACCCTATGACCGTTTCTTTTAGCCGATAATTAATTCTGGGGTTACCCAATGTGCATCCACGAACCTTTTTTTGGCCGGTAATTCATTTTGAACACCATACGGGGCTACCCAAATGTGATGGAGAGCTAATTACATCCATGGATGTTATTTATTTTAGGGCATTTATGTGTTTACATTCAACATGCAACCCATGAAATCAAATTCATGGTTGGGTAAGTTGTCAAAAACCGACAACCCACCGCTGCCGTAAATTTGATAGCATGGGTTTGCATGTTATGTGAATGCACACAGAGGGGTTGCCCTCCCCTCAATTAAATCGAAAAAAAAACATCCACCGTTTCACCATCAGACAATTTGTCTGCTATGGGGCGCGAACATGTGAAGAATAATTGTCTGGGTTTACAAGCCAAACACGATACCGTTAGACCACTGTTCACGTCCATAAAGAATAACGTTTTTTAACATATATATATGTTGTAAATATTCATATAGTATATAAAGGGACTTAATACAGCAATCCGCAAGGTATGCTATTTTATTTTCTTGAATTACTTATTAATGGTGTTTCACAGTATTTAAATGAGACAGCATATTTGACTTAAACACTAAAACAAAGAATATAATTGTTTGAAAACATTTCTTTTCTTACAAAACAATGCCCAGCCGCTGAATCGCAATAACCCATAAAACAAGTTAACACAATCTAAGGGAGAAAGTATACACAAGGTAACTTAATACAGCAATCCACAGGGTGTTATTTTATTTTCTTAAATTACTCATTAATGGTGTTTCACGGTATTTAAATGAGACAGAATATTTGACTTAAACACTAAAAAAAAAAGAAAATATTTCTTTTCTTATAAAACAATACCCAGCCGCTGAGGGAGATAACTCCTTTGGTTCATTTGTATACTAACTATTGTTTGTCTAATTCATTAATAACATCACTGGAGAATCTTTCAATGTAGTCTTGAGGGGATTTTATGATTTTGGCGCTGACTTTGTCAGTGTCAGGTTCATAATTTCTGATTGATTGTCCATTTTTTATTCGTTTGTCATAATAACGTTTTAGTTCCCTGTATCGTTTGCCGCCACACCTAAGACATAATTGCGACCTTCCCCTAACCCCAACCCCACATCGAATACAGGGTAACGGACCAAGGCTTCCACGACGAAAGCTTTGCATATGATACCAACAGAATTCATTTCTGCATGATTTGTTACACGGTGTCACTGATCCAATCATAAGCCATTTGCAATGATTCATTATACTTAAATCTTTCATTTAAATGCTTGTTTTAATTATAGTATGGAGGAGTTCGAGAGATTATCGAAAATTAAGCCCTGGAAAAGTGTTCAATTCAATCTTGATAGAGTTTCTGATACACCAAAGAATAAAATTCTTGATAGAACCTTGATTAGTAAAATCAGAGACTGTTTTAATGAATTCAAGCGTGATGGGGCAGCTCATTGTTGGTCAACATTTCGAATTGATGGTGTTGTTGACGCTACCATGAATGATGAAAAAGCAGCAGTGATAATCTCACGTCTTGGGGAAGAAAGAAATTTTTTTCGAATAAAATTCCTTATCCGTGATAATGGAAAATGGATCATTAGGGACAAATACGAGCCTATTCTTAAGGACAAAAAAACTGTCACTGTGACTCAGGATTCAAAACCAGGAATTTTGACTGGACTTGATAAACCCTACTACGAAAGATCTTATCCTGTCACAGCAGTTGTTTGCGGGATATATCCGCTCAATGACAAACCTGATATTGCAAAACTAGCACCCATGAAATATTCGACAGGGCTCAATTGTGTAGCAGCACGAATAATGGAACACTTCACAAATGCGTCCCGGGGAAATAAACTAACTGATCTAAGACGAAAAAAAATAACCGAATGGGAACTAACAGTGAAACAGCATGGGGCAACAATTCAAGATATAGCCAAATTAGAAACATCATTGAGATTTCCAATATCGGTAAGGACAATCACCGGTGAAGTATTATACGAATCGAAATATAATAAAAATGGAACCCCAATACAGATTATTGATCATAACGAACACGCGTGGTCATCTGCAGTAACAATATTCCCACGGGATAGAACCGTAAAATATCTATCCCAAACTCTGTTTGGAACCGAAGAGTTTTTTTCAGAGCAGAAATTATTTGATGCTATTTACCATTTGAGTAAAAACGATCCCGTGTCAATGTGGCTATTTCATAGTACTTCAGACGAAGAATGTAGATTTGATCAGTTTGTAAGGCCCAACGGAGAATTGTACCGTACTGAAGAACTGCATAATCAAATGAAACAACTAGCTAGTGAGTTTTCTCTGGAGGAAGACAACGATCAATTATTAGCAAACTGTTTTACACTTCCATCAGTTGTAGCACATTTTGCTAGGAAGAAAAACGCGTGGAAACCAACACGAAGTGAGTTCTTATCAGAGGTCAAATTGTCTTGTCTTGAATACGGCCATGGAGGATTATGGAATACAAAATACACCGCTGATACCGTTATTTCCGTTGATATGATTGCGTGTTATCCAGGAAGTTTTCTTGGGTATGGAGAATGCGAGAAATATTTCAAACCATTTGGACACCCCACACACGAAATGACCCGTGTTGCTATTAATGGACCACTGCCACATTTCGATTTCACCGGATTCGCATGTGTAGTATCATTTGAAATGGCTACAGGACTTCATCCGTGTAGTTATCTTTGGATTGGTAAACACATGTCTGAAAAACACTGGATGCCAATAGTGTTATTACGGTATATGCTTGATTGTAAGATGTTAAAATCATTAATTGTCAGTGAAGCAATTATATCCTATCGAGCACAGAAATCAGTCTGGTTACCACAACCTGATCTAGAAAAAATAATTAGCGAAGAGCGAAAACTGTTTCCAAATTTCAGTGAACAACAAATCATGGATTGGTCCCAGCAGTTATTTGAAATCAGAAACAATGAAGCAAAAGACCTTGGACGAAGAATAATCGGTAAATTTACCCAAGGTGACAAAGATGATAATACGAGATATTCTTCACGATTGATTATAGACAATGCTGAATACGATTTTTTAATCACGGATTTAACAAATAGGGGCCTATATGTCAATCGTAAGGACGCATTTATGTCCGATGGAACCAAATTGGGTACAATTGTTACTTACACTGATGGATACAATCCGCAGTACACACATTTGAGAGCTTCTATGCTTGGTTATGCTTCTATTAATTTATTTTCAATGATCAATAGATTTCCTACCACCGCAGTTAGAGTTGCTACTGACTCATTTTACATAAATAGCAAAATGGCTGATTTTAAGGCTACTGGCAACGAGAATTGGGGGTCATGGAGAATTAAGAAGGAAATGCTTCATGATTATATTCCATCAGCAGATGTTACCATTGAAAATAATTACTTAGAAAGCAATCAGTGTTCAGAATTTTCTAGTGCACCACCGATTTCTGATCCAATCTGTAGATATAAAACAGTTTATTTAAACGGCTGTGGTGGGTCAGGAAAAACAACCCGGGCAATTGAGTTATTTCGTGTTTCCAATCCAAACATGATTGTACTAACACCGACTCACAGACTTGCAAGAGAAATGATACAGAGAGGGGTAAATGCCTGCACTTATCATAGTTTCTTTAGATGGAAGGGAGATAAATGGACTCCTGAGCGCATGGGAGAGAAATTTATTCCTGAATTCATCATGTGGGATGAAATAGACACAGTGTCCGAAGATGTCTTAAAAATATATCTTGAGTGGTTGTTATTGAAGAATACAAAAGTCGTCATGAGCGGTGATCACGGGCAACCACCACCATTTGTCGGTGCATCCCCCCATGAATGGCTAAAGGGTTTTGTAGACTATTATGAAGAAATTGATACCGATCATCGATCACTTGATAATGAATTAAAAGAATTTAAGAAACTAATTAGATTACAACCGGATAAAATCCAGTGTGAAATAGCCCGTGAAATAATTTCGGAAACTCCCATGAATGAGTTTTGGGAAGCGTGGAAACCAAATGATTTAATCATTGCAAGTAGAAAAATAGTCAGGGACACACTTCAGATGAAGTTATTTGAATTGCATAAACAAAAATTTGCAACACTTCCAGTGCCCCTCTGTTATAGGCCATCGGATACACGAAAACAGAACATCGAAGTTGATATTCCAGGCCTGACAGAGTCAGGGCGTGAAAAGAAGATTCTCGTATTAAATGATATTGTGCTGGTTGATATCAATGTCGTTGAAGATGCATTGCGTGCTAATAAATCCCCATGGACGCTAGGTTATGCAGCAACAATACACTCTTCACAGGGATTGACTATATCGGATACAATTGTTTGGATGGTAGATAATCGCATAGAATGGTCGAATTTAGTCTATCTCGCAGTGTCTAGAGTACGAAAAATAAATCAGCTTCGAAGAATTGTCTTCGATGATGAAATCATTGGTGGCGATGATGAAATCATTGGTGGCGATGATGAAATCATTGGCGATGATAATGATATTATTGATAAAAAACTCTCCGGTTACAAACAACAAGACAAAAAAAAAACAACGAGAATTTGATATTGATGCTGAATTATTAATCACTTTGAAGCAACAACAAAATAATCACTGCGCAAGTTGCAATTGTATAATGCGTTGGCAGTATTCGGATAAGGATCCTCGCCAATTCACCGTTGACAGAAAAAATAACAATCTCGGTCATGTCAGAAATAATGTGATATTGACTTGTCTTGAGTGCAATAGACGCAAGGGTGCTAGTTAAGCCCATGCGGTGGTAATTGAGTATCCTCAGGTATCACTTGTAATCGTTGTCTAGTAAAACCCCGTTGAGGGGCAGTTGAATCCAGTTTATAGATTGGAGGTCTACCCGTAGATCGTGTTATACTAGATATCTTATGCGTAGTGACGCTCCAAATAGGATCAGTAGCCCTTTTTGTGCCACCCTCAAGCTCTCCTGGTTCGTATAAGTACCTCACAATGACATTACTACCAAGAATTGGTTGGGAAACGCTAAAATCTTTTTGAATTTCCATTTCAGGTATTGACTTCTTTTTAATCGCATTGATAGGTTTCATGTTGATGGTTCTAGTAATCTCGTTATTCAGTGCAGTAATCACAGCTGGTAACCTTTTAACCCATTCACGGGATCTTTTTTCTTGGATGAATTCTTTTGCGTATTGATATCCTAATAACCGCTCAGCAAGGGTTTTATTAAACCGTTCTACAATTGCCTGATCACGATGTAGCGCAGTATGTCCTCGTCTGATAGTGACTTTATGATTTTTCATTATTGATAACACTGCACCCTGAAATTCCTTGCCAGGATCAATTTGTAATAGATTTGGCCAGTGCAGAGGACTCCTTCGATAAATCCTTTCAAATGCAGAAGCCACTTCAGTGGATGATTTTGTTTTTAACGGTTCTGCTTCTTTGTATCGACTTGCAATATCAACTACGGTTAATGCGTATTTGTAACCACGATCATGTGGCAGAAATAATAGATCAGCCTGATGAACTTCATTAGGAACTGTCACATCAAAATGCGAGAAATTGATTTGTTTAGGCGGTGGTAGATAAATTTGCCATAGTGCCTGTTTGGATAACCAATGAGCCGCAGTTGTTTTTTTCACTTTTGCAGCACTAGCGAGTTTATGGACTGCTGATTTACCCCTCCAGTATCCTCTTGGGGAATAGTAAATAGATTCCATGTTGTTATTAATTACCAGCACCTAACATCAATTTACTTTTCATAGCCGATTTTATCAAAAAGGAAGCCAATTTTTCTTTGAAAGATTTATCAGAAATAGCATTTAACGCATGAATTAATTTCACATCTGCTAGATGCCTGTGCTGCAGATTACTGCTTTTATAAGATACATCATGAAGGTGACAGGCCTTATCAATAGCGTTTATTGGTTCCTCACCGGGTCGGGGCTGATTTTGATCATTGAGTCTGATATCAAGTCTTGTTCCCGGTCCACAGTAGCTATATCCTGGAAGGTGCTTTTCTCCAGGGTATTTTGCCCATGGGGTTCCAGGGAGTTTAGTTAGCTTGGCTGCGATATCACCTCCTCGTTTTTTTTTAAAGGTTCCTTGAGTTCCTTGGGTTTAGAAACAAATCTAAATTTCTTTGTACTACATTGTACGCATTTACCAGAAAGCGCTGATCGGTTATTTTTAGTTGTAATCGTCGTCAAGTCATCTGTGCCAGTACGTTTTTTACACTTCACACAATATAGATCCATAATTTATATATAACGGCATGAATATAATTGATTATTCAGCTACCCGACGACGGGAACCTATTAAACATCATGAAATGTTGCCGAATTCAATTAGAATGATTATAATCGGACCATCTGGAAGCGGAAAGACACAACTGCTACTTAATTTGATAACGAGATGGATGAAATGGAACAAATTGTATTTAATAGCCCCGAGTGTAGACGATCAGCGATGCTATGAAGTGCTAAAGGATTTTAACGAGAAAGCAAAAGAATTTCAAATCGATGAAGATTTTATTGAGTTTATTACTGATATAGAGGAAGCCCCGAGCATTGATGCTATTGATGGAAGTATTAACAATTTAGTGGTATACGATGATATCATGTTAGATAATCAAAAAAATCCTGCTAGAATATTTTCCCGAGGCAGGCATAAAAACACTGATGTGATCTATGTCACTCAACGATACACTCAGATACCAAAAGTGATCAGAGATAATTGCAATGTGTTGTGTGTATTTAACGGCGTTGATACTCATACGCTACGAAATATTCATCAGACCTGGTGCAGCGGTGATATGAATCATAATCAATTTAGAAATTTCTTTAGTCACGCTCAGTCAAAACCACACGGATTTGTGACAATAAATTTAGCAGACCCTAGGACACGATATCGTATCGGACTTGATAAAATATTCGGTTAAAATCACCGTAAACCTTAGCAGCAGAGAGGGTGAGTGACAACGACGTTGCGACATCAACGAAAACGCGAATGTTTTCAGACAACAATCACTGTCATTTTTTTTTCTAGTTATTCGCGAGAAGGGTCTAGTGTTATTTGGAGGGGTATAATCAAAAATAAAAACAAAAAATGTTGTAGGATTCACCCTCTCTGCTGCTGGGTGGCGCATGAGTCAAGCATGGCGGGACACCTAGGTAAGGCTAAGACAACTAGCAGAGTAGTTGAAGAATTCTACTGGCCCGGTGTTAATGGCGATGTCACACGGTTCTGTAGGTCGTGCGACGTATGTCAGAAAACCTTATGTAAGGGAAGGGTCACAAGGGTGCCCTTAGGACAGATGCCATTAATAGATACACCGTTTAAAAGAGTGGCAGTATATATTGTAGGACCAATACACCCAGTTACCGAAATAAAGAATCGGTATATTCTTACTCTTGTTGACTACGCGACCAGATACCCCGAAGCCGTAGCGTTACCAACTATTAAAACGGTAAGGGTAGCTGAAACATTAGTTGATATCTTCAGTAGGGTAGGGGTGCCAGACGAA
Source organism: Unio delphinus (assembly GCA_029339505.1). Taxonomy (NCBI): domain Eukaryota; kingdom Metazoa; phylum Mollusca; class Bivalvia; order Unionida; family Unionidae; genus Unio; species Unio delphinus. The sequence goes on from JAQISU010001247.1 coordinate 1,132,744, forward strand.
ATCCTCACTGATTGTGGTGCCCAATTCACCTCTGACCTCATGGGTGAAATAAGTAGGCTGTTATCTATCAAACAGCTAAACACTACCCCATACGATCCGATATGTAATGGACTGGTAGAGAAGTTTAATGGTACCCTGAAAAGCATGCTACGAAAGATGTGCGCGGAACGTTCGCAAGACTGGGGCCGTTATTTGAACGCTGTTCTGTTCGCGTACCGTGATGTACCGCAGGAAAGTTTAGGGTTTTCACCCTTCGAACTGTTGTACGGTAGAACAGTTCGAGGCCCGATGCGGATACTACGCGAACTATGGACGGGTGATGTCGCGAACGAGGAAATCAAAACTACTTAGCAGTATGTATTAGATATGCGAGATAAACTAGAGAGTACATGCCAGATGGCACGTGACGAGTTAATGAAATCGGGGCGCAGATATGCCAAGTATTATAACCACAGAGCGCGAAATAGGAAATTTCTTGTAGGAGATCAGGTTCTTTTGCTTCTTCCAACTAGCTCAAATAAGTTATTAGTCCAGTGGAAAGGTCCTTATGAAGTTAAAGAGGTAAAAGGTGACATGGACTATAAAATTGACATAGACGGTAATTTAAAGACATTCCATGCTAACATGCTTAAGTTGTATATCAAGAGACAGAGCGACAATGTTGAAAAGGGGGTCTTAAATGTCGTTTGTACGGCAGTCGTAGACGATGATGAAGCAGATTCGAATATCGAGAGTTCCCTTGAATGTCCCTTGGGAGTTGCGGGGGAAGGGATAGATAAAATCGATGTGAGTGCGGAGTTGACGAAAGACCAGCGTCAACAGATTATTGCGCTCTTGGCTAAACACTCTGATGTATTCACAGACAGACCAGGTTGTACAACTTTGTTAGACCCCAAAATTAAACTGAATATTTCTGACCCTATTCGAATCAAGGGCTATCCGGTGCCATACAACGCACGTGAAGCTGTGGACGAAGAGGTGGGTAAAATGTTGGATCTGGGGGTGATTGAACCCTCCAACTCGCCATATTCTTCTCCAGTAGTGCTAGTCAGGTAAAAGGACGGGACGAACCGATTCTGTATCGATTTTCGGCAGTTGAATAAAATCACTGTGTTTGATTTTGAACAAATGCCAGATATGGAGGGTCTATATGCAAAGTTGTCGGGAAACCGATGGATTTCCAAATTAGATCTGACCAAGGGATATTGGCGGGTTCCCATTGTCACAGAATCCCGAGCATTGACAGCATTTGCGACCCAGAAAGGATTGTATCAATTCAAAGTGATGCCATTCGGGTTAGTGGGAGCCAGCGCCACCTGTTGTCGTTTGATGCGAAAGTTGCTGAAAGGTTTAGCAAACGTCGATAGCTTTGTAGGCGACATATTCGTGTACACTAATACTTGGAGTGAGCACGTGTCCGTCCTGGGCGAACTCTTTAATAGACTCCGCAGAGCGAACCTCACAGTGAGACCCACGAAATGCAGTATTGGTTATACAGATTTAGATTGTTTGGGTCATAGGGTCAGTGGTATGGGTCAGTTAAAACCTCACCCCAAGCAAGTTGAAGCAATTAGAGACGCACCAAAGCCTACCAACAAAACGCAAGTACGATCATTTCTAGGTCTAGTAGGTTTTTATAGAAAGTTTATACCGAACTTTGCAGCCATTGCTAGCCCACTGTCTGATTTGACCAAGAAGGGGCAACCAAACAAAGTTGAATGGGGACCGCCACAATATAAATCATTTTGTGCTCTGAAAAAGAAACTTGTTAGTGCACCTATATTAAAATTGCCAGATGTCAGCAAACCCTTTATTTTAAGAACAGATGCTTCTGAAACTGGGTTGGGGGCAGTTTTACTGCAAGAGCAAGATCACAGTAAGTTACCCGTAGATTACTCGAGTAGGAAATTGCTACCCAGGGAGAAAAATTATTCCGTTATAGAAAAGGAATGTTTGGCCGTAGTATGGGGAATTGGGAAGTATCACGCATATCTATTTGGGAGAGATTTCGTTCTCGAGACTGATCACCAACCCCTACTATATTTAAACAAGGCCAAGGTCGCTAACGCTCGGTTGATGCGTTGGGCGCTAACACTACAACCTTATCGCTTCCGTGTAGAAGCAATAAGGGGAGTTGAAAATATAGGGGCAGACTACTTGAGTAGGGCATGATGGGAAATTTGTATGAATTTACCCAGTATTAAAATACAGATTGTAGTACAACCAGTGTAAATGTTGTAAGATGTCATCAGTAGTTATTTTTCTTCTATTCTGTGTTAGTTTTAAAAATGTGTACATTTTTATTCTTAGGGGGGAGGTATTGTCACAGAATTAGGCGAAAATTGAATTTATTTCTTCTTGAATTACAAACTAATTTCACCATTTTTTTTGTTTCGTCGTACATGCGTTACCTGGGGTGAATAAGTGTTTTTCAAGGTAAGCGACGTGTAACGATTTGCAAGTGCCTGACTACGAATCACTTGAAGTCAGGAAAATTAGAATCACGGGGTGCACGGGAATTTCGCCGTGAATTCTGCTCACCTATTTGGGATATATAAGGCAGAATATTTCTGATAACATTACGAGTCCAAAAGTATCTTATCAAAGGAGAGATAGCTCGTCATTCTTTCTCCAGCCAAAGGGGTGAGTGTTAAATTTATATTTTGTTTTATTGTGAATTTTATTCAGTTTATCATTTCATGTAATGATGCCTTTATTACAATGCAGATTGAAAACGTGGAATATTTGGAATTACTAGTCACTATTAGACTTTAAATGCAATAGCGTAATCTAAGTTTTAGATTGTTTTAGAAACAACTATTATTAGTTTGGTTTATTTATTGTAGCTGATTTGTAGCGGAACGTATCTGATTTGTAGCGGAACGTCTCTGATTTGTAGTGGAACGTCTCTGATTGTAGCTGAACGTCTCTGAATGTCTCTGAATTGTAGCTGAATGTGATTGATTGTGCCGTGATTATGCTGTTTAATTGTGCGATCAAACTGAGGTATCTGACTGCCTGTCTGTCGGATTGTCTGTCCGTCTACATATGTCGAGATGTGTAAATATCCGGAAATCTAGAAGTCTAAATGTCCGAGTGTCGGAGCAGTCTAGAGGTGTAAACGTCCGGGGTAGCATCTAGGTATTTGGGACCGATGGTTCTAGTAGATGCTGTAATCTGTCTGTACGTATAACTGTGGTGGATCCGTGAAGGGCAAACGGCCGATAAAAGTATTGGTCAACCCTAGGTATTCGGAGAAACTGGGCGGCGATTCAACAGTTGGTGAATCGTACGGTTGTACAGGGTCGAGACACATATGTGTGTTTCAATTGTAGTTCCAATTGAATACATTGTTATATTTACATAGATACTTTGAATCACAGTAGTATTTCAAGGGATTACATGAATCTCAATAAAAGTTAGCAACTTAATTAAATACATGTATATGTTTGTGCTAGTTGTCGCAATCCATACGTGCGATAGTATAGTTTGATGTTTGTATTTGTTATCGCAATTTATACTTGCGTTAATATAACTTTTGTAAAGGTTCCTTGGATCTGTGTTTAGTCCAGGAGATTCCTTGGTTCTGTGTTTATTTTGTATTAATATTTAATTTATTATTGAATTGTGAATAGTTGTGAAGCGAGATTGTGGGTTGAATACATGAGTTATTGTGTTGATGCATCATTATTTCATTAATAATTTATTTCATAAATTTACATCATCTTTCACATATTGTGTTTGTGTTGTTCATTTGATCCACCATCCACTCGGTAACAATCCTGTTACACAATATTAGTTCATAAAACTTGTACCTATCCTGGATAAGAAACAGTTGTGAAATCCTGTACTCACAAACACGAGCAGCTCAAAAGAAAACATAAACAGTCATTAGTGTAGCACAATGTATGACTTTGTTGATAAACACAGACGGTGATTCAATATAAGGACAAGCAGTGTACATTAAATAGCAATCACACAAATAATAATATCTTTAAAAATGTACATTGTATTCTCAGTCTTTTTTCAGAGATTTATTCGTTGGTCGTCGTAATCGTTGCTATCAAAGACGCGCTTGATTTGATACATTAGTTATAATGGCTCATGATTAATTTAGAATTTTATTCAACGTTTATTAAAACCTTTTCTTTGTAAGAAGAGAGTTATGACTATACATGTGTCACGGACCAATCACAACCCTCTTCACATGCGTTATAGTTCAACTGGTACTATCTACAGGCGTCAGCCTATGGGTTTCCCAGCAAATACACAACTGTACGACCAACAATGTACACCAATATTATCAATAATGCACACAGCACGCCCAACGATAATGTAGAATGGTAGCTAGTCGCACAAGTATTCATGTTTAAAAATAATCAAATTTTAGTGTACTTAAAACAGAAATTGTAACTCATATTGTAAATGAATGTGCATGTACCCGCTGGTAACATTGACAATGGTTAACGCATACTTGTATGTACGCAATCGACATTGTAGAATACGGTCACAATCGTGAGGAATAAACAATAAATCGGCCTAATGTACATCATTGCGCATTTGGACATCACACCAGACAACTATCATTTATCTTGGTACTTAAAAGCAGATTTGCAAGAGCGCTTATTTGGCCAATCATGCTCGAGCAATCCCTTGAGCGACCACTACCGCATTGGTTAACTTTTCCATGGCGGCTTCACCTCTCCAATACATACTAGGACTGTACAATATTTTGATAATGCCCTGCTCTTTGTAACATTATTTTGTATTAATATTATTTTTTTTTCAATGAGATCCTCCAGTGTGTCGAATTTGTCCATGAGAAAATTTGTCTCCAAATGCAATCTTGGCTTGAACACCTTCCTGGACAAATTGCGATTCATTCTCCAGTACTTTTCCCCCAATCATATTTATATATAAGATCGGATATCGTGTGATGTTTATATTGTATACGTCATGTCGGTAACAATCAGCATCAACACATTTAGTTACGTGTTTCACTAGTTTAGGTTATTATAATCAAGTCGTATACCTAGTGTTTTACTGGGTCCACATTAATTGGATTCAGGAAGGTCTTTATCACCTATATGTGTGTGTGTGTGTGTGTGTGTGTGTGCTTTGATTGCAGGTGAGAGTGTTTGGATTTTAGATCAACATTTTAATATTTCTGATTTCTGTTTGACCCATTATACACATTTTGACTCTATAATACCATTTTTGTGTTAAAATCAATTTTAACATGTTATTCCCTATGACCATATGCCAGCCGGTGAATATTAATCTACAGAGTAATTGTAATCCTCATGTGACTTACCTAAATATTTATGCTCATACAACTATTATCGTATGCAAAGGTATACAGTCGAAATAGATTGAGGACATTGTTCCCATACGATGCTATATCTGGCACACCATTTTTACATTTCATGCGTTGTTATTAGTATACGTAATCACGGCTTCCTGTTCAGCCTCATTTGTTCAAAGAAAGTAGGAAAACGGATATAAAAATATCAGTTATTGGGAAACAGTTTGGTACTTATTACTGTAGATACTTTTTGTTCATCTCATTTGCATGTTATTCACTTATTCTTTACATGTTTTGTTCTTATGATATGTGTGTTGCGTTCTTCCTTTAATTTTATTCTTTTATTGTTTCAATTTTATTATGCCATATGATCTAATGTGTGCATTCCTCACATTTTAGTGCAATACTTTACACAATAGTAATACTACTTGCACAATCATTACGTTATGTGCATATTGTATTGTTGTCATTGTTTGTTTGATACTGTATATTAATTAACGAATTTCATCAGATCTATCTATACCTCCCTCTCTCCCTCCGTGCCTCTCTCCATCTCTCCGTCCATCCATTCATCTCTCTCTCTATGAATATATATATATATATATATATATATATATATATATATATATATATATATATATATATATATATATATATATATATATATATATATCTATCTATCTATCTATCTATCTATAGTTTGAAAGATAATTTGTCCGAGCGAACTGTATCCGTGGTCTCTTTCAAGAATGTTGGAAAAGATGAACTTCATTAGACACATCTAGATAACGATTGTGTCCTATTTGTTTTCGTTAGGTTTATTGCAATGCCAATTTACGATATCCTTCCTAGAAAAAAAGAATATTAAGAAATTATATTTCATACAGGTTCCAGTTTTTCGCTTGTGGTTTATCCGCCCTTGTATCACTTGATGTTCTAATGATAAGTTTATCCACCTATTGTGCTAGAGAACTCGATCCAAATGCCATAACATTAATGTTCTTCCATTTTGATTTGTTTTTCTTAATTTTTAATATGCATTGTACCTTTGTCTATGAATGTGAATTATGTTACAATTTATATTTTCGATGCAGATGTTTACGTACAAATATATAAAACACAGTAGAACATATACGGTAAACAGCTTACATCATCAAGAGGGATACTGAAATAAATCCGCTTCTTCAGTTTATTATTTAAACAGAAGCCTATAGTTTTTAGCATAAAATAAAAGGAAATTATATGATCTGAGTGGATAATGTTTATATTTCATCCCATGGGTTAAAATCCACATATGTTAGGTCGTGAATTCTCAGCTTGTTAACATACTGAGCTTTTCACTCACTAAATAAAAATTATCGACGGTTCACTAAATCCCAGCAAATATCCTCTATTCATACTTTAGAAATACATATTATAATATACATATCTCAAGTCAGAAATCTTTCCTTGCATCATATTGATGATCATTCAGTAATTGTATTACAGTTTGCATCTCTTTAGAGAAGATTGGATTCCTATTTTGACATGAACCTAAGGATCATTCGGGAATTGGAGTTATGTATGTTTCGTCTGTTTAACACATTAACTCCTGAAGGTTTTTGTTGGTTTCGCATGAAATGCGAGTTGGAAACACATTAGAGAAATGGTTGCTGTGCTAAAGAAAATGTTTTTCATTAATTCGTTTGCTGGCGCATGAGCAGAAGGTGAAATGTTGGACTTTTTTCCTTAACGAACCCATACATTTCGTATGGAGAAGACTCTTTATTCAAAATGTCCACCTTATTCTACTTTTTGCACAGGTTCATCTGTCTGTGTGCGCTTTAGACCGGTCTGTCGTAGATCTGAGGCCGTAAAGTCTTAAATATGGACACAAAATCGGATTACGACCATGGGCAAAGTTTGTGTGGGCAAAAAAAAAAAACGGGTCCAAAAAGTTTCCTATGTATTTCGTAGTGCAACTAAAATGTCCCAATTATTTAGTAACATAAAATGAATGCGAACAACATAATTAATAATGTAAGTAAAGGTAGGTAATGCGCATATTGCACTTAAGTATACCATTTTCAAAATAGATATTATTATTAGAATGTACCAAACATATCGGACAAATATCCCCTGCTTTTTTAGCTCAATAGACCTTACAAAATTCAATAGTATCACCAGCAATTATAGGTTTATGTTCCTGTTGTTTTAAATACATGTAAAGACACTAACAAAATTACAAGCTGATTGATTGACGGAAAAGTATTATCTTCATTTCAACGAAGAGTATACAGCGACATTTCAAAATAATAGCAATGGAAATATGTTACAATAGCAAAAAAGGAAAGGTAAAAACGTGATATGGTAACGAGAGAGAGAGAGAGAGAGAGAGAGAGAGAGAGAGAGAGAGAGAGAGAGAGAGAGAGAGAGAGAATAGACTCTTGCATGCTATGTGCTTTTGTGTGTTTTATAGCCATATCCCCTTTGCTCGAATCTGCAACATGTTTACAAACAAGTAACAGAACACAACAGTTATCTTGTTATATATTGTATCACTATGGTTGTATTGTCCTTACTTTTATGTACATAAATCTGTCTTTAAAATGTTGTTTGAATACTGATATAAATGAATTGAAATAAGATTTCATTTCTATGGCGAAACAAATTTAAATGTCACATATTGACACAACATAATAAGGAAACGAAATATGGTTTTATTTATAACACTGTTTCGGCTATCGTTTTCTACAAATGTACAACATTACTAAATTGATTTGTTTCTTGAGCTTCGTTTGCTCAATTTTAATGTTTAATTTTGTTGTACGAGTAATTTTTTTTTAAGTGGACTACGGTACTTTAAAGGAGCAATACTTCTGTTTAACTTCTCACAGCTTTTTGAATCAATGAACACAATAAAACAAAAATAGTTTTTCTTGTAACATTCATACCGAATCTTCTGGATACAGTTTTAGGTCAATACGTGACGAATATAATAAATCGTACAATGAGGCGGAAGACAGGAACAATGACTGGTCCAACCCAATATTGTTCTGATCGGAAATCTTAAAAACACAATAGAAGCCTCTTTTTGTGTCTTTCTAAATAATGATAAAACAAGGTCAAATAAATGGTATATTGTAAAATGTTATATTTTTGTGTATATGTCGACGGACAGATTACTTTGCTATATGTTAAGAAAAGATCTTTCTGATCAATATTATGTCAAATTTGTGTCTTCAAAGAGTATGTTAGGTAATTCCTTTTAACACGACTTGGTCGATGCAGAATGATTCTCAAAAGGTTTACCAAAAAGGACACCCACCTTATCAACAGAGAGAGAGAGAGAGAGAGAGAGAGAGAGAGAGAGAGAGAGAGAGAGAGAGAGAGAATAAAACAAAATATGCATAAAATAATACCTCTTCAATAGTACTGCACTTGTCTTCTTGAACGTTATTCTCACGATATTCTTGTGAACTTTTTAAATCTTGTAACTGAATGTCAGCATCATGATATTCCCCTTCAAATCTGTTTTCTTTATCTGCGTTTGAAAAGTAGTTTAACAAGTCTGTTCCCTGTGCCGATTTTCCTTTAATACGTTCTTTAGTACATGGCCTCGTGTTGTTTTCAGAATCGGCAGCAATTATCAGATCAAATATAAATATTCCCAATACTAGTCTTGGTGTTTACGTTATGTATATTAAATGAATTGTTCTTTCTTTAAAATATTGTAATAGCTTAAAGCAGATGGAGTGTGTACTATGTACACGACAATGTAATGAATTCAAATAACAACTTATTCATTTTCATTCTCATTGTATAAAACGTTAATGCAGACGTTAAATACAATAATGAATAAAGTATGCATTAAATTATGGAGAACTGGAAGATAGTACACAGGTACTGGTCATAGCTCTGTCAGTTGATTCAAGTAAATAGCATATTAACGTTGTGTGTCCAAAATATGAATATAATTAAACTGATACATTGTTTCCTTGTATGTTTTGAGTCGGAAATCTCATTTTTCACAATTACTTTTTATTACTATTACATTTTAATTGATTAATTCGTTTTGAATTAAAGCCATATGCTGTTTAGTATTATATTTATCCGTAATTAACATCAAATTAAATTTTGTTCTTATTAGATAAACTGCAATAGTTTTTTTTACAAATGCATGGCAAGAGTGTCTAAAATATATAGTTATCCTTTGTAAAATACTAAGAAATAATGTGTCTAATGCACGACTAGAATACCTGTTTTTCCTTTGCATGCATGCTTGATCGGTTTGAGTCATTTAAAATATTTGGCGTTTTTATTCTAAAATTGTCAAGCTTACATATTAATCTCAAACACATTATTAGCAATACAATTTATAGTCAGATGTTTGTGTTTATTACAAATTAAAATTCGAAGATACATTTATATTCGCAAATATGTGTCACTTCTAATTTCAGGATAATTTATGAACATCGAGTTGATTTAATGTTTTGTGAACTAATATTCCCATTGGTAAGTGTACAAATTTTATTTTAAGCGGCATCACGTTTGAGGAATTTTGCTAATTTCATTGAGCTATACCAACATTAGAAAATGAAATTATTGCCAACAGCACGGTATAATACCCATTCATCCTTATGCATTTCTACGACGATGTGCGTCAACAAATCGAACAATGAGGAGGACGACGGAAACAATGATTTGTCCCATCCCATATTGTTCTGGCTGGAGACTTTCGCAGCACCAATGAGAATCACTGTCACGTTGTAGAAGAAACCAGATTTCAACACGTGTATGTTAGACCCTGAGGTTATAATTTGTAGCCGGCAAAATTTATAAGATATCCAGCCAGTTAATTGACATAGCCATAAACTAAAGACGCGTGTTTTTGTTTTTTTGCCAAAGTCAGTTACGTAACATGGTTCAAAGGTAAGCAAAGATTTCTTGTTTGGAACAAGTGATCATCAAATTGTATAGTTAACATCCTTGACAGACGGTTTGGAGGGGCGATATCTGATCATTAGAAACCAACCTCCAATCGGAATTGAGCTAGGCATGCCAAACATTAGAACCTTAAGTTTAAATATATCAACTTGAGAACCAAAATGTTAGTAGTATTACAATTATTTTGTGCGACGCAAGGCAAATATTACTACTCCGAGACCATTCGTTATTGGCGGGATTATTATTATGGGATTACATAAGAGCTTTGAAACATAAGCTTTTATGGACCAGATGGAATTACTCAGTGCAGTGGTCCGATTCTCTGGGAGACAAAAGAGAGAAGGAAGGACAGAGGGATAAGTTGAAGGGAAAACGGAGGGAGACGAACGAAAGAGAAGAAGGAACATACAGATGAGTAGGACTCAGGACAGATGGGACAATTTCACACTAATTCAAAGGATGAACTAGGCCGTCACTTGGTTCAGTGATGATTGAATTGTTCTTGAGAGATTACTGTTTGAATGATATGAAATTGTTTTTATTTAAATTTCACAATTTGTGTATTCATTACTTTAACAGTCGGCACCGCTGACTGGGGGCTCAGTGCTTTACTTCTCTCAATCATTACTTCAATGTCTAACAAAAACGATCCAGGGTGGGTCTTCAGTATTAATTTAAATAATTATGAGCACCCAACCCCAAACAGGAAGCAACTTAATCTTTACAGTCTCCAGAGAATTAACAACCCACTAGACAAAATGTGTTTAAGAGCCTGGATGGACGAGCATCTCGATGACAAGATTATAAGTTTTGCTAGTGGCAATCTAAAACTAAAGATTATCATTAACATGACACGCAATGAGAAACGCGCCGCACGGAGTGTAAAGTAATATGAATGACACTCAATTTTTGCAACAGTCGAGTGGTAAACTTTCACTTATTGAACGAAGCCTAGCAATGTCTGGAAATGCTCAAACCTTTAAAGTGCCACATAGATTGCACGTTTACCCAGTATACGTTTGGAAAGATCTATCCAATAGTGTACCAGAAGAGAGTTCGGTTTTCCAACCAGTTTATTTTACTGTACGGACACATCGATATTGGTCATTATATAAAAAAGAGAAATTTCCAAGACCAAAAGTTAACAGTAACCATAAAGACTAAGCGAAGAGTTGAATATTGTTTAAACAAGCATCATTCAATTTAGGAGAGTATCATGTGGAGTGCGTTTCCGTATGTATCTAGAATTGCAGGGATCCCGTACGCTGTGACATCAGAAATTTAACAGGCCATCATGGGAACATTGCTACAACTACTACCACTACACCTACCATGGAAAGTCATGCTGTGCGTGTTAAATGGATGTGACAATTATTCCACACGTTATCGTGGACTCTTTACTGGATATTAACTTCTGATTGAGACAATGTGTCTACCACCCTTCGAATAGCACACAACCCTAAGCAAACTCCTGCGGATTTCATCGTACCCTCAATCTAAATGGACCTGTGAAAGAATAGCCTAAAATATCTCACTGACCTACCGCTGCAGAGTCGGATTTTCCTACTTGGGCGAAAGGGATAAAGTCAAGTACTTCAGTTGTGGTGTGTCAATTTAACAGTAGGAACAGAAAGATTCTGCTTACCTGGCACATGCTCGATAGTCTACTAATTGTCAGCACCTACCTTTAGCGGGACCCTAGTCACTGAAATAACATTCCGTGTCATTTAAGAATCCAGCTTGGCCATGAGTCAAACGTTGGACAACAACTAGACAAGTATTTTAACCCCATTTGCAGAATAATATTCAAGGATTATCAAAAGAATTGCAAGAGAAAATATATAATGAAGTTTGGCGTGGACATGCCAGAACAAAATCTCAAGTGGTGTCTGTGAAACGTTTGTGACTACAAATCCACAAGAAAAAAGTGATAAAATGCCAAGCAGAGAGTCATATTTCACTGGATCAAGGGTGCCTTTGTCCGATTAGTTCCCTTTAGACTGTGTGCATCACATGGTTTTATTACTATTCTTGAACGTTACCTTGAATGGCAATGGTCTTAAATGCTCACTATTTTCATTACGTTCTCTTTAGGACAAGATTGTTTTTGTTTTTTTTTTTAAACACAAAGGGAATGCAGAAATAACCCTCAAAGGGGTTATTAACACAGGCTTACATGATTATGGATACTTCGCAAGAGAATATTCGTTGTTTGCCCGTGGAGTTGAGCAAACGCATTTACCGAGAGCTGGTCAAAATACAAGTCAAGCGCAAATATAAATTGCCTCCGTTTCTAAACCGATGTTTAAATCAGTGGTACCTGAATTATAAAAGAGGTCTGAGTCAGATGAAAGTGTTCCAATGTTCAACTGGACAAAGACCTGAAGACTTTGGTTGCTACACATTCTTCTGTTACTTACATGCTTGCCATACTACATAGAATTCCGAAGGAAGATTTAGAGGATTACCAAAATCAATTACTCTATCAAGTTTTGTCTATAGAGAACACTTTTGTGCTATGTGTGGTGTGTGAACTGGTGACTAAGACAATCACATTAGCCACTGGAGTACGATCAGTTCCGTGCAGAAAGTATACTTAATACCTCCGACAAAAATAGTTATAAAACTTTTTACCATGCCACAGCCTTTATCACTCGGGATCTCGACCTCTACGGGGAAAGAGATTCGTCACATATTAGATAATGAAGAGGTGTACCACGATATGCGGGTAGCTTGTGACTTACATACTACCTGGACAGACGTACGTGCCTGGAAAGGTTGGGGTTTTGAGACTTGGACTAAAGACGTTGCAAATTATGCTCAGGAGTTGTGATCCTGAATTCAATGTACAGTGAAAAGTAACTTTTAAACCTGTGTTAGTGACAGTGTCAGAAGAAGAACATTTCACCGAGAACAACCACTCCTTTCAGGTGAAAACTGTTATAGACATTCGGGAAAGGCCTTTCTGGGAGGACACCCGTGTCACTGAATCCAATGCAGAGACTAATAACAATACACTCTCTTTTCCCTAGGACACATTCATTTACTAAAACACTGTTGTACTTAGACGTGTTTATATTCCACCTTGATCGTTGTAATGTGCATGTTATCACAGTCCTTAGCCATGTGTCTTTTACGCAAGTTTGATGTTTGTGTTGTTCCATCCTAAATAATCAATAACCGTGTCCTGAGGAGTATACAAACGTTTGCCTTGTCTATTTTCATGTCAAAAGTGGCAACACATTTACTCTGGCTACCTATACTGTCTCTGTGTCCTCTTTTGTCACATTCATGGTCATATACGAACAATTGGATGGTGCTAGACGTATGCTTGTGCGTTATCCTGGTTTATATAAGTTGGAAGATATGAACGGGGAAGTGTACAATGAACGCTTAATACCCGAGTTGTACAACGCGTGAACTTACCAGAAGACGAGGTGTACGACATCGAAAGAATTATCGACCAAAGTATACTTAAAGTGGGAAAACGTCGTGCCATAGAAGTGAAGCTACATTGGAAAGGGTATACTCAAAGTTTTGATTCTTGTATCGACCGTTCACAAGTCATCGACGCTAAAAAGTATTGACCATCATCAAATTCATCACAGTCTCAGATACCATCGTGACCACTCATTCCCTCAGTTCTTCCCTGCAATATTTACAAAAGCAACCCTTATGGCTGTGATGTGGAGAGCATGTACCTAAAACGCAAATTGTCCTTTTCTGACACATCATTGTGGTGTGTTGTCATCGGTGCTGTCATTGCTAATTTGAGTTGGCAAAAAAGGTGACATACAATTGTGAACCATTTATATGAGCAGCTACAATCAGTTATCTCCTGCCTAGTCCATTCCTGAAATATTTCTCCAACAGGAACAAAGGGAACTATGTGTCCAACGCCATGCACCACTCCGCAATAACCACAACATCAGTCCTCTTTTAGACACTCATCTGACTTCGAAAGACCCTTGGACAGCAGCCGAATTCAAGAAACATGATCAACAACAGCCAATTTTACTAAATGCTCCCCAGTGATAGTTCCATGGAGATAGTTCTCTACAATACCTTTTGCTGTTACACGGCCAAATTATCTTAGGCCATTCAACTGAAACACGCAGTCCATTGAAAAGTGACTTTTGCGAAAATCATTCACCATGAACAAGTCTTATATATAAGTCCAAATCAAAATCTTTTGACGGACGAAATGTATGAAGCCCAAGTGGAAACGTACTTGGATTTCAATGTCAAACATGAGAATTATACACATAATTCAATAAACGGAACAGACCATCACTATATTTTTTCCCTCAGGCTATTATTGTGGTGGTCACCATTTGGTGTGTAAAGGTAAAGCCTTTGAGAGCGTCAGAAAAGTGTTACCCTTGAGTATCATAAAATAGATAATCGCCTACTGATGACACTTTTGCAGAGTAAGCTAGTTGCTATTAAAGTATATAGTGAAATGTTTGACATTTTGGATAGATATATATAAATTTGTATCTGTTTGTTTGTTTGATTAGGATTTTTAACGTAGCTTTAAAAAAATTTCAGTCATATCGCTACGATGTCTGCAATGAGGCAGTTTATAGTGATGTCGAGCACTGGGGCAACATGCCGCAGACATGTAGCATTATGTCCCACCCAGTCACATTATCCTGACACTAGGCCAACCAGTCCTAACACTAACCTCTTAATGCTGAGCACCAAGCGATTCAGCTGTTAGTATCATTTTTATGTCTTTGGCATGACTCAGCCGGTGATCGAACACATGACCTCCCGCTTTCGCGGTGAACGCTTTAAGCACTAGGTCACCGGCGCGGTTTGGTACATAGAGATAATAATGGCAATGATCAGGAAAAAAACAAATTACCAGTCCTTTCCGACACAGTCATTTGCCATGTTATTTCTTTTCCCTGTAGAACTCTGTGTGTGTCGTTCATATCACTACGATGTATGCAGTGAGGCAGTTTATAGTGATTTCTAGCACTAGGGCAACTTGCCACAAAATGTAGCATGATGTCCCACCCAGTCACATTATCCTGGCCGACCAGTCTTAAAACAAACCTTTAAATGCTGAGCGCCAAGCGGGGCAGCTGTTTTTACTATTTTTGTAAGTCTTTGGTATAACTCGGCCGGGAATCGAACCGACTACGTTCCGCTTCCTCGACGGCGCTATAACCACTAGGCCACCGGAGCTGTTTTCCTGTGAAATTGAACCAGGGACTAAACTTGATGTTTGTGTACATCGATGTGCTAGAGTACAACGTGGTGGGACACACCTCAGTGCCGTTAGTGTGAATAATTTAACACGAAAATCTGCGTCTTAGTCTGTCCTGGAATATCAACTTCGATATGCTGTCTTCGTGTGTCCACAATGACACTGGAAATGTTCCTTTGTGCGTTTCAAATAACTTCATCTGAAGTGTGTATCTGACTATCTTTCTACCTACCAGTATCTAATCGTGTGTTCTCACGCTTCTCAAAAATCATTTCATGGGGTTTCTGAACTTTTTCACGCGCTATTTCACACTGGATTCTATCCGGTTGTAATCTAATTAATTTCTTAAACTCACTTATTTCTTTATCAAGAGATCTATGTATGATCAGTAATAATTTCTTCATAATAATCTACAAAATTCTACAGCCAATCATGTGGAGACAAACTGACAAATGATAGTGGTTAACCATGATCGCCACACATTATCACAGCTGTATTTTTCGACAACAACCACCCGAGAAACATTTGTAATATCTCTAACGACACTGTGCATATCTCATCCCAAATAATAATTTCAGGAACACATTTCTCGCCCATTCATTCAGGATTCCATGCGTCACCTTTCCATCGAAAAAAAAATGTGATAAGTGCAAGCGTTAACTCCTCGCTGTTTCATCTCTCTTGCAAGTCTGTGTGTTGGTGTTAGCACAATCACGTTTGATTTTCCTCGAAATAATTCGATCACACGAGTCGTCTTCCCTTATCCACCACAACCGTCTAAGTAACTGGTTTTATATCTACATATGGGATCGGATAACGAAGTGGTTTTGGATAGTTCTAATATCTGATTATTTTTTATGTAATTGTTTTCAATTGTAACATCTGCTGATTTAGAATAATCGTGCAGCATTTCCTTTTTTATTTTCCATAATCCCCAACACTCCTCGGAATTTGTAAATTCAGCCACTGCTTCGCTATGTTTGATATCTATATAAAATGAATCAGTGGCGATTCTAACCGCAGATTCAGGAAATCTATTTATCATCGATAGCAAATTAATAGAAACATAAGCCAGCTTAGACGTCCTTAGATGTTTGTATTGGGGATTATCTCCATCTACGCAAGTAACAATTGTACCTAATTTGTTCCATCGGACAAGAAAGCGTCTTTACGATTGACATATATACCTCTAGATGTTGTATCCGCGATTATAAAATCGTATTCAGCATCATCTAGAATTAATCGTGAATAATGTCGCTTGTGATAATATTTTCCACCCTGGGTGAATTTACCAATTATTCTTCTACAGAGAACCTTTGCGTGTTTATTTCTGACTTCAAAGATCTCCTTGGAACATTTAACGATATATTCTTCGTCGAGGGAAGAAATGTTTTCTTTGTTATCGCTAATTATACTATTTAGACTATCGGGTTGTGCTAACCAAACCTCAGTTTGTTTCCGATATGATATAATTGCTTCACTGACAATCAGCGATATCAGCATTTTACAATCAATCATGTACCGTAATAACACTATTGGCATCCAGTGTTTTTCAGATATGTGTCTACCAAACCAAACATAACAGATAGGATGAAGTCCTTTAGCGAATTCAAATGATACCACACGAGCGAATCCGGTTAGATCAAAATCGTTTAGCGGCCCATTAATCGCAACACGGGTCATCTCGTGTGTAGTATGTCCAAATTTTTTAAAATACTCAGAGCATCTACCCATCCCCAGAAAACTCACTGGATAACACGGAACCATATCAACCGAAAAAACACTTTTAGGATCATATTTGGTATTCTATAATCCACTATGTCTGTATTGTACACAACTGGATTGGAAATCTGAGAGAAATTCAGCTCTTGTTGGTTTCCACAGATTTTTCTTTCTCGTGAAATAAGCTGCAACTGAAGGCATTGTAAAACAGTTTGTTTGTAATTCCTCGTCGTTATCCGTTGAAAATCCACGAACTAGTTTTCTTATCTCGTCGTGAAGAGATTTAGTACGGTATATTTCGCCGTTAGGTCTTACAAATTGATCGAATTTACACTCTTCGTCTTGAAAACTCTGAAATAACCACACTGACACAGTATCGTTTTTACTTTCCGTGTGAATAAAATCAAACAAATTCTCCTCCCGGGAGAACTCCACGAGTAGATATTTTATGGTTCTAACCCGTGGAAATATTGTTATTGCGTTCGACCACGCATGTGCATTATGGTCAATAATTTTGATTGGTTTATAAAACAACTATTGATACGATTAAAAAAACACATGACGATATCGTTAGTTATTTTCCTGCTATCGCGACCCGACTTGATAAAATTAAAATACCACATAAACAAAATATTAATACCGTGTACTCGACACATCATAGATCTTTCGCTTGGACACCTCAAAATAATAGTATTAATATTACCGCTGAAGTCAAGGGTATCTATAGATTGAAACTACTTTCAGCAAGACAGTTTAATGTGTCATCGTACATTCATATGGGATTTAATACTGCAAGTGCAATAAAAGATAAGGGTGCCATGGAAACATTTACAATAACCTCTGTCAGTGGTAATTTAGCTCGAGCATCGATGACATACTACGTAGAATTTGTAATTGATTTAAGTAAATATAAGTATGATGAATGTCCAACTGTATCGATATGATCAAGTCCGGGAATTTCAAATTAAAACCTTTTATTGACGAGTATATCGCGAAGATAAAAAAATACCGCAGGCGAATTACCAGCGTCGACATTACTGTGTATTCGGTTTCAAGTGTAATTGCTGGAACTGTTATATTGTTATCAGCGATAACAGCACTGACACCTGTAGTAGTCATAATTTGTGTCATTGGCGACAACAGTTACAAGTGTACTTAGCATCATCGCAAAAAAGTATCCACATGCAGTCAGAATAAACTACACTAGTCTATAATTAAGTTACATATTGCATCAGCCGCGTATTCTCAATTCTCGTCGCTGGTATCATCCAGTCTCGATGACACAACAATGTCAGATAACGAATTCTCCGCGATGATGAACATCTACCACAGCGCAACATTAAAATTGAAAAAACAGCACAATAATAACAACAACAATGACAATGTCAATGTCGACATCAACAACGGAATTACTTCAACAAATAGCGACAAACACAACGCCTCAAAAGACAACCATGATCTCAATAACCTCAACCAACCCTGAATTAAGTGTGAATTTAATTTTCCCACTGCGATCCGGTTAAGGAGATAGCGCTGTCAAAATTACGAATATACCACAGATGGCCAAATATTAGATCAGAATCATTTGGTGGTCAGCAACCGAATAATTCCTTGGTGTTTGCGAGTAAAAATAGACCAGACGAGACTCGAGACTGAAATGTAGTTTTCTTATCATCTGATTCTTACCAAATCGAACAGATCAATAATGAATTACAACGTATAATAAAATCCATCACATGAAAAGAATCAAAAATCGCTATAACAGTTCAAGAACCAACACTATCATCCGCGATTGAGATAAGCTCACCCGGATATGTTGTAGATATCTATCAGAGTTCCATAAGAACCGTGCTAGGATAGCCTGAAATCCCACCTCAGACACCATCTTATCAAAATCTACCCGAACCTAAAAAGTCTGATTATGTCACAGACAATAAATCATATCATGATATCTCCCTTGTAATCATTCATATTTATTATAAGCAATTTTTCCACAAATCTAACTACTTACAATAATGGGAATTGTTTTTTGGAGATAGAGGAGGGTACTTTGTTAGCATGGAATCCGGCTATTGTCTTGGACTTTTTATCTATCGTAGTATCTAAATAAATTAAGGGAGAGTTTTTTAAGAACATGTTATTGATTTATCGTCGAAACCCTCAGTCATCAAATACATGGAAATTCTAAATCAAATCACATACAATATGGAACTATTTAACCTACGACTTATTCAAGCTGTATTAAATGCCAAAGATGATTCTGAGAGAGTACAATTTGCAGAGAAGTATGAAATACGTGTAGAAGATATTACAGCATTTAAATAGCCCGGGAATAATGCAACGCAATTAAGAAAATCAGTCAGTGATCTCCTCGATGAGTACTTCCCACACATACTCGCCGCATGGAAAAATATACCACAACCACAGGCAAACATCCTCACACATAATAATGACCCAGACGTGGGTGGGCGGCATATTGCCCCTCAGAATGTTAATATATTCTCGATGATTGCATTAAATCTAGTATGTGATGCTATTGATGGAAGTTACCAAATACATATCGAAAGATCAAATCAGGCCCAGCATGGATACATTTTATATTCGTTTGCACCAACGGCCCCACCTGGATTTCTAATAATTGAAGATCCAACAAATCCAGTGTATATGCGATGTTATAATGATTCATTAACGATAATTAATTTTAAACTCACTAACCAGTCCAATAATTTGATTGACTTAGGAGGAGAGACTTTACAAATTAGTCTCTATGTGAAATCCTTAAGGATTTTCGTCTTAAAGAATTTTACCTAAAAGAAACTTCGGTTGAAACCAAAACTGTCATTTTTTTTTTATTTTGTCTGAATTAGTTTCGTCTGTCTGAAATAGTTTCGGTCTCCGTAAAGGCCTTATTTTTGTTTGAAAACTTGTCTGTTCGCCCTGTTTAGTTATCTAAATTAGTTTCGGTCTGATTTTGTCTAAATTAGTTTCGGTCTGTCCAGCCCTCTTGCTGCTTCTCTATCAATGTGGCTCAGAAAGATTCGTAAGCTACAGTGTGTGTGTGTGTGTGTGTGTGTGTGTGTGTGTGTGTGTGTGATCTCTAAGAAATTAAGATAAGTTAAGCATCATGTAAACCTATGTGATGAAATAACATGAAGTCATCGGCACATGGAGCTGTATCATTGATATGTTAGTGTTAGTGTTCAATATAATGGAAAATGTTAATTAATACTATAACCATTATATCAACCTAAGCGTGACTTTATTGTCGATTAAGTTAATTTAAAACGAAAAGTCGTTACAGCAGTCGAATTAATTATACATATCTGGTCGGACGGGGATACCCGCCCTTGTAGAGTGGTACATGTTCGTCTATTTCTATTTGCAACTTATTGACCTGAAATGGATGTGATCCGCTGAAATATTTGTTCTGACCAACATTGTACGTGACGGATATATTAGAACAGCATAAGTAAGAAGACGTAACAACATATTTAGTTGGAATGCCAAATAATCCAGTAATCGAAGGTTTCTTTTCAGACCAAAGATTAGTCAACCAGAAACAAGACACTATTTAGGAATGAGAAAGACTGAGTATCAATAAAGATGGCGGTTTCTCTATCTCTTCCTGGTTTCGTCATGTATTATGAGTAAATATGACGTCCGTCTTTGTCCGCGATTTTATCGATCTGTACAATGATAAATCGTATGTAGTTCAAGCGGTCCTTCAATGGACATATTAAGAGAATGTTATTTCATCACGCGATCCTTTGTATAGCTTCAGCAGTGATATGTATGCATTCCAATCATACCAATCCTAATATATTTTGAATTCACATTTATTACAGATTGTGCCGGCAGATTTTGCAGCAGTCCCTATGTCATGTCTCCAGCCTGTCAGTGCCAATTTATCTTCTGATTTAAATAACGACAGGGATTACGACATGAAACACTAATTCCAGGAGCACTCACCACTAAGAAAGTGTTTAATTCTTCTCTCCCATATTCAATTCTTTGAACTATGTGATGAATTTCTTTATTGAATGATGTGTTACCTGAAAAACATCCATAAAGATCACGCGAAAGTACTCAAAGGAATAAATCATTGCTATTTCTCTGATGTTCTGTTACATTAACTAATGTATGTATGTATGTATGTATGTATGTATGTATGTATGTATGTATGTATGTATGTATGATTGACTGACTGACTGACTTTATTTCCTCTTCAATAGAGATTACATCAGATTAATCAAATTCAGGATAATACAAAATCATGAAATACAACAGAAAAGAGTATTAATGAAAAAAAAGGTGAAATGTATACCAATGTAATTATCAATGTAGTTCTTTCTACATGACATATGTGCTTATGCATACATACATACACACATATACACAGGTACACACACACAC
>JAQISU010001247.1:1156827-1193850 GCA_029339505.1 Unio delphinus
TATTCGTGCTACTCAAAGTATATTTTTTGTTTATATACAAACAATACGATAATGCCGAATCGTTCTGGATTCTAAATTTCTTCAGAGCGAATTTACGGAATACGAAAACAAAACATAAGCAAACAAACAAAGACAACATCTAAGCTACGTTCTGGACAAGGGTGGTAGTTTAGCACTTGACACCATCAGTTATTAAAATGTATGAATATCTATATAGACACATTTTCAAACTCGCTGAAAATTTACTAACTGTATTTGACTAAAAGATGACGATTGCATGCCAAATATTATCATTAAGAAACCAAATCATTTCCATGAAGATAATACACTTTGAACATCTCCAATCATTTAAATGAAGGAGGAAAACATGCATCTTCAATATCACTGAAATTAACGAGCCACGCCAATTAGGATAGAGTATGTAACTCGGTATATCAAATATATTTTCACTGCTTATCTTTGAAACTGTTTAGGTCATTTTGTTGCTAGCTTTTACCTAGTAGTTATCAATCGTATGTCTTCAGTTCTAAATATACAGAAAATACAGGAAGAGTAAGTATATTTTATTATAATACTAACATTTAATACCATCAATTGTGTTTTGCTTATGCCTACCGGGATATAATAATAGGACTGCACATGTGCGTGATTTTGATGCACATTTTGAATTATTAATTTTGGCGACATTTATTCCTTCTTGAAAAAAAGTTAATTTGGTCAACTTGAACTAAATTTGGTAAATATCAGGAAATTGTATTGCGTTTTTGTTTTATTCATAAATGTAGGTTAATGCTACCACTACTTCTACTACTACTAATTCTACATTTTAAATCTAGTCTAATATTTAAAAGAAAATTAATCAGTATTTTGCAGCAGTCCCTATGTCATGTCTCCAGCCTGTCAGTGCCAATTTATCTTCTGATTTAAATAACGACAGGGATTACGGCATGAAACACTAATTCCAGGAGCACTCACCACTAAGAAAGTGTTTAATTCTTCTCTCCCATATTCAATTCTTTGAACTATGTGATGAATTTCTTTATTGAATGATGTGTTACCTGAAAAACATCCATAAAGATCACGCGAAAGTACTCAAAGGAATAAATCATTGCTATTTCTCTGATGTTCTGTTACATTAACTAATGTATGTATGTATGTATGTATGTATGTATGTATGTATGTATGTATGATTGACTGACTGACTGACTTTATTTCCTCTTCAATAGAGATTACATCAGATTAATCAAATTCAGGATAATACAAAATCATGAAATACAACAGAAAAGAGTATTAATGAAAAAAAAGGTGAAATGTATACCAATGTAATTATCAATGTAGTTCTTTCTACATGACATATGTGCTTATGCATACATACATACACACATATACACAGGTACACACACACACACACACACACACACACACACACACACACACACACACACACACATATATATATATATATATATATATATATATATATATACATACATACACAAATAAATGTACACACATACACATACATATATATATATATATATATATATACACAAACACATACACACACACACACACACACACATATATATATATATATATATATATATATATATATATATATATATATATATATATATATATATATATACATACATACACAAATAAATGTACACACATACACATACATATATATATATATATATACACAAACACATATATACACATACACATATACACACACATTCACACGTCTATACATATATATGTGGAACAACATGAAACCATTCTCAAATGAAAAAATATAGCAAAAGGTGACACTCTTATATTATACGAGCCAGAGAGCATTATATCTCCGCGATCTGTCGTACAACAAAATTGCGGAATTTGATAACAACAGGATGGCCTTTTGTTTTTGCTTCTTTTTTAAGTTAATTAATTTATTTATTTAGCTTAACTACTTATTATTGCTGTTATGTTATGACATGTTGGTTGAGAGTAGGGCATGCATTTTATTGTAAAATGAGGTTATGCTTTTTGCCGTCACCAACATGAGTTTACCCCATACATCATCGTTGATAGACGACAAGCAATCTACTCTGCTTCCAAGAAGTGTCTCCAATAGTATATCGTCTTCTTGATTGAATAAATTAACCCCGTCTCTCACCTCTAAAGTGTCAATCACCCTCTCAAAGAAGACGTTTCGTTCTTCAAGTAGCATTTCACAACCAAACATAAGATGTTTCGATCTGTCGTCAGTCTCTTTTCCACAGAGTTTGCATATCATAACTTTTCCAACAGGCATGATATATAGTTTCACTAGTTCAGAGAGAGGCCATAACATAGATGGAAATTTACGCCCAAGAAACCATATACTGCTTGGTTTTAAGTCCAAATGAATGTTTCTGAAGTGAATTAAATCGCTCCTTAATTCAATATCTGTATTCCAGGCAGATTCTTTGATGTTTTGAATATTATCAATAATATTCCGATTCCAAACAAGTTTACCTTCGGTTTGTACTCTTACTGCATAGTCTATGAGAACACTTCCTATACCATATTTCTTGAATATTTTGTCAATATCTGTTATAAACCCCGTCTGTGTTAGTGGGTTGGTCAAGTACTGACATAAGCGCAAAATGAAAATCTTTTTCCAGATAAGAGTCCAATCGCCCTAACACAGCCGGTTGAAAAAGCACAATTTCATCTTATCTATGCTTCCATTGACCAGAGTCCTAAGGTACTACGCGTTGCCTCTGTGGGCGAATATTTATCGAAAGCTTGCATACGTCGCGCTGCATATCTCTGACATAGCTCAAGTTCTTCTATATTGGTGTTTGTCATAGTCGACCATAATTCACATCCATATAGGACTGAGGGTAGAATGATTCTTTTCCAGATTTTCATACTTGTTAGAGGGTTCATTCCCCCGTCTCTGACACCAATAAAATAAAAAGAGTTTAATAAGTGTTTACCTATGCTTCTTTTATCGCGTCGTTAGATTTAAAGTTGTACTTTAGAGGTATGCCGGCATATTTCTTACTTTTGACTACTGGAATTGGCGACTTGTCGAATAGAAAAGAAGGGATATCAGTTCCTCTTTTGTTTGTAAAGAGGATGCTGCAACTTTTATCTGCGTTATATTTCAATC
The DNA here is from genome assembly GCA_029339505.1 of Unio delphinus. Lineage (NCBI taxonomy): Eukaryota > Metazoa > Mollusca > Bivalvia > Unionida > Unionidae > Unio > Unio delphinus. Next base: position 1,159,976 of record JAQISU010001247.1, read on the forward strand.
TCCAGTTTTTCGCATAATTAGAAATTGTATTGAGCAGATGCTGCATCTAATGATGCGAATTAGCCATTACAGTTGTGTCATCCGCTAATAAGACACGGCAGGTGGAGATCGACAAGTTTTAGGCCTCGCAAAGTGTGATCTAAATCTTGTGATCAAATCGTCAATTCTTTGAAATATGTGATGAATTTCTTTATTGAATGATGTGTTCAGCTTAAAACCTCAAAGGAATAAATCATTGCTATTTCTCTGATGTTCTGTTACATTAACTAATGTATGTATGTATGTATGTATGTATGTATGTATGTATGTATGTATGTATGTATGTATGTATGTATGTATGTATGTGTGTGTGTGTGTGTGTGTGTGTGTGTGTGTGTGTGTGTGTGTGTGTGTGTGTGTATGTATGTATGTATGTATGTCCTTGGCATCCGTCCGTCTGCGTGAGACGATGGCGTAGCTCCAGAGTCAGCTGTTCATTCTTTCTGGCTCTCTTTTGAGCATGCTTCCTATTTCTGTCATCCTGAGTTTTGCTAACCCCCTGTATGTGTGTATGTATGTAGTGTATGTATGGATGTATGTATGTATGTATGTATGTATGTATGTATGTATGTATGTATGTATGTATGTATGTATGTATCTGTGTGTGTGTGTGTGTGTGTGTGTGCCGACCTTTAATCACGAAATGCGGGTTTTATAACAACAATTATATTCCTGATATTCAGGCTAGCAACCACTTAATTTAAGCTACAAAAGAAACAATATTACAATTAAAATATATTCGTGCTACTCAAAGTATATTTTTTGTTTATATACAAACAATACGATAATGCCGAATCGTTCTGGATTCTAAATTTCTTCAGAGCGAATTTACGGAATACGAAAACAAAACATAAGCAAACAAACAAAGACAACATCTAAGCTACGTTCTGGACAAGGGTGGTAGTTTAGCACTTGACACCATCAGTTATTAAAATGTATGAATATCTATATAGACACATTTTCAAACTCGCTGAAAATTTACTAACTGTATTTGACTAAAAGATGACGATTGCATGCCAGATATTATCATTAAGAAACCAAATCATTTCCATGAAGATAATACACTTTGAACATCTCCAATCATTTAAATGAAGGAGGAAAACATGCATCTTCAATATCACTGAAATTAACGAGCCACGCCAATTAGGATAGAGTATGTAACTCGGTATATCAAATATATTTTCACTGCTTATCTTTGAAACTGTTTAGGTCATTTTGTTGCTAGCTTTTACCTAGTAGTTATCAATCGTATGTCTTCAGTTCTAAATATACAGAAAATACAGGAAGAGTAAGTATATTTTATTATAATACTAACATTTAATACCATCAATTGTGTTTTGCTTATGCCTACCGGGATATAATAATAGGACTGCACATGTGCGTGATTTTGATGCACATTTTGAATTATTAATTTTGGCGACATTTATTCCTTCTTGAAAAAAAGTTAATTTGGTCAACTTGAACTAAATTTGGTAAATATCAGGAAATTGTATTGCGTTTTTGTTTTATTCATAAATGTAGGTTAATGCTATCACTACTTCTACTACTACTAATTCTACATTTTAAATCTAGTCTAATATTTAAAAGAAAATTAATCAGTATATTATACGTGGTTGTTACCAGTAGTATGGATTTTTAATTTGGAAAAATACAAACAAAGTGGCCATTATCAATCTTTGCTAATTGTTGCTACTCAGACCTATACAAAGTGTTTCTGTCTTGCTGTAGTTGTTAATCTAGCCTCTCCATAACCTATTTTCTCACCAAAGCGACAGAGAAATCTAGCTGTTTTGCTAACCTTACTTTACTTATCTCAGTCTAGTCATCTCAGACCAATCGTCTCAGTCATGGTGTCCACGCGCTAGGAACAACTTTTATCAAGGGACGGAACCATTGTTGTCTTATGCTTGGCCTGATGGAGTTATTTTCCGATCAAACAAACCCTAACACTTTGACATATTTAAGAAAATATTTTTTTGGAGGAGAAAAAACATAATTACCGAAAAGAAGATTTAGAAAGAAAACGATATAGATAAGACAAAAAGAAAATGGACTACAAGGTAGGAAAGACATTGACTCTTTAAGGTAGGAGAGCAAAAATCGTAAATGTTTACCATCCACTGGGTACCTATTAAATGTATACAGTACGCTTTTGACGATGGAAGTTTTACAAATTATGCTAAACATGAACTAGTAATTTCAGAAAATTCACCAAAGCATGAGTCAGATGATCTTTCCTTTCTTTTTGATGACTGGGAAACAAATGAATTAAATGTGTCTCTGAAAGCGAACCAACTTTCGTCGGAGAAAAAAAACAAAACCAGGAGTGGAAATAAAAATAAACTGAAACTGTCAAAGAAAGCAGATTTACAAAAGTGGACGAACAATTTGTCACATACTTTGTTTTGGAGCATGACAATGTGAATACCAAACGCGAGACAATGGGACACTTAAAACTCCTCGAAGAATATCTTGAGAAAATATAATGAAACGCGACCTATACATGAAGTGCCCCCACCTGCCCTGCACAGCATTCTCTCAAGAGTTTTCCTTTCAATTCGTCAGAATGATGGAAGTGAATACGAGCTGACAACATTGAGAGGTAAAAAAGGGCCTACATATCGATTGATAAGACACAGTTGAATTTAAAGAATAATGTATGAGCAAATAAAAGGATGCATAGAGCAAGAGATATATTTTAAATTTGTTCAAACATAAATTAATTTTTGAATGAGTGCAAGAATGAATAACAATGTACGCAAAATATTATATAATGAACAATAATTTTAGTTAATGTTGTAAAAGGTAAATTGCCTTATAAATTAAAGAACTGATAAAGCAATTTAGACCCTCACCAACATGGATGACAAATGATGATGATGAGAGAGAGAGAGAGAGAGAGAGAGAGAGAGAGAGAGAGAGAGAGAGAGAGAGAGAGAGAGAGAGAGAGAGAGAGGAGATGATATACCTCTCCACTCGGACAAACCTCTCGGGGAGACAAATAATATAACCCCTAGGCTGGGATTTCATTGTCTCGGTCCAAACCCCAACATAGATTCTATATATCTTTTTTTTTTTTTTTGGGGGGGGGGCATCAGACATATGCCCCCCTCCCCATAAAAAAAAAGTAAAAAGATTTTGTTTGTGTGTGTTCCCCTCTGATATGTTGTTTTGGTTGTTTTTTGAAATTTAAATAAAAACTTTAGGCCCTTAACATATTAGTTTCGCAAAATATCAATTCTACTAATTTAATGTATTAGACTTAAACTGGACTTGTTTTTAGTATCCTTCGTTTCTATGCAAATTTGAGACATAGCAGAATGAAGTTAAATCCACGTATTCAATCTGCCAATAGGAGGTCGAGTCGTAGTTTGTTTGTAGAGTAGTACATTATACAAATTCAACATCTGAAGGCGAAACATATAAGTTTGTTTCTGTAGCATCGTATGGATTACAATAAAACACACAACTCGTATGTTCCTCTGAGTATTTCCTAATGTAAGTACAGAACGTGTACATTGGCCAGAACATCTGCGTCGGCTCGTGTTCCTGGACCGACTATATCAGTAATTGAGCCAACGAGATGTATAATTTCGAGTACGGCATCGGATCCAGGAATGGACGTCCGGTCTGCAATTATACCCAGGTATTTTAATCTAACTTAAACAGTGACTAAAATGTATGTGTATTATTATAATATATGCGTGCAAATGTATTCTCATTATAACACAAAGATAAGATTATTGGTCACCATGCAGAGTTTAACCAGAGTGTATCATAAAGCAGTCACATCACATGGGATTGTTATATTTAGAAAGGATAGAACGATATGCAAATACTATCCTTAAGTTAAAACAGAGGGTCCCACTATGCAGATGCGGATGGTCTCAAAAGTGTAATTTGAGTAGAAAATGTTCATAATTACACATTGCTTTATTTTAACCGTTTTTATTGATTTTATTTTCTCATGTAAGCAAACAGAATGTCTTGATTGTTCAAATACAAAACAAATATGTCATTATATTTACATGAAAGAACAACTCTTTTTGCTTTACATGATCAGAGGAATTAAAATGAGTTCATGCTAATGAACCAACCAATCAAACTATATATTAACCAACCAACCAACCAATCGACCAACCAACCAACCAGCCAATCAATCAATCAATCAATCAATCAATCAATCAATCAATCAATCAATCAATCAATCAATCAATCAATCTCATTAGTAGCTTAATTCTTGAACTCAATTTACAATAAGCAAAAATGAAAAAGGTACCTGCATCCACGCCATTACGCGTGGATTACCTATCCTAGATACTCTTTGTTGGTTACCCACTGGCACAAGTCGACACGGGTCTAATTAAAGTGTATATGTTATGGTTGTTAATCATAACCAGAATAGTGAATGATGGAGATTGAATAATTTGATGGTAAGACTCAGGGGCTGGGGTCAAGTTAAAGAAGGAGCAAATATCGGTTGCATGTCATAATTTTTTTCCCTTTGCCTAAGAATTTGAAATATAGATAGTTCATATATATATATATATATATATATATATATATTTATATATCCAGGTCGTTGCGACACATACATCTGACTTTATATTTCATGTTTCCAACAAATATATATGATCAATGGGGTGTGTGCATACTATATTGAACAAGACTCACTGACCCATGGTGTGACTGGCACTTCTGAAAATGTCATTTGAAGCCGAGATAGTGTACTGATTAAAGTGTATTGATAAAAGTGTAGAGATAAATGTGTACAGATAAAAGTATAGAGATCAATGTGTACTAATAAAAGTGTAGAGATCAGTGTGTACTGATAAAAGTATAGAGACCAATTTGTGCTGATAATTGTGCTGATACAAATGTTCTTTCACAAGTGTAGTGATATCTGTGTATTGACAACTGTACTGATAAAATTGTACAAAGTGTACTAAAAAAGTGTACAGATAAAAGTGTACAGATAAATGCGTACTAAAGTGTACAAATAAAACTGTACTGATAACTGTGTACTCATAACTGTGTACTCGTAAAAGTGTACAGATTCAAGTGTATAGATAAAAGTTTACTGATAAAAGTGTACAGATAAAAGTGTACTGATAAATGTTAAAGTCTAGGAAATATTTATGAGATGTTCAGCAACCTAAACTTGTGATGAAACAAGGAGACTGTTTGCATGATGGATTACAACCTCAGGATAGAGAAAGAATTCGTTTCCGTGGAGATGAGGTCAAAATTATTAAGTGCCAACATCATATTCTGTTCAATACTGAAAATACCCTTAATGATTTTGTTTTATCGTATTTTGAAGATGGTGTTGTGGAAATCGATGGCTATAGGGTGTGGCTTCAATTCTTGCAACGGAAATCCCTTCTACGTCTGCAACTATGCCTACGGGTACGTGTACTTTTAGTTATGATATACATTTATGTTATGTAATGAAAGGACTCACTATACCTTTTGCTATAAAAAAATAATTTCATTATTTAAACACGATTTCTGACGTTTATAATTCAAATAATTCCATTTTTGCGATAAACATATTTCTAAAAACTGCTAATGTTACTGTCGCAACCAACATTTGGCAGATGTCTGTGAGAAACGCCAAACTGTAAAACATACTACTTAGAAAGACAATGCAAATATGCTGACAATTTTCACGATATAAAACGCAAACAAAACTAGAAATATGTTCATGTATCGCGGATGACTCACCAATAGCAGTAAAAAATTGCATATTCTTAAATCCTAGCCCAAGAAGAAAGGAAGGAAAAACAAAGGTAAGACTATATGTGATTACCTTCACTGTGGGGTAAAAACCGTTTGTGTAATTGGATGTCATGGAGAATGACATGGTGCTGCGACTGGGATTACACGCATGCGTGAAGTATGAACGAAGGAAAACCACTTTCTGCACTGCTAGCTTCTATCAAAGTACTGCCGTATTGAAAAACTATCTCACTCCATACTAAATGTATAATTGATTGAAAAACATTCCTTTTATACGACCACACGCCACACAACACACAACCGCCCCATATATATATATATATATATATATATATATATATATATATATATATATATATATATATATATATATATATATATATATAATTTCTCTTATGGAGGTGCTTCGGATAGTTAATAATGGTACATTTTTCCTATCTACAATCTCGAACGGAACGTTAATCTCACTTTGTGAAATTAGAATGTTTCAAAAATTCATTTTGAAATTGACTTTGTTACATCAAGGAAAGATCTACACATGGTTTCGCTTGTCTTTTGTCTTTAGATCTTTATTTTGTAAATCGTTATTAAAATTAAAAATAGTAAATATTAAATGCGTGTCAGGTCTACATGTTTTTGTGTGTCATTTCTGCTTATGTTTTCTTGTCATTTATAACTGTGTTTTCATTCATATTATTTCTTTATATTTATTCGGTTGTTCACGGGTGCTGTTTATATGCCAGGTTCTCGGATCAGGTGAAAACGTATTCATGTAGATGCATGCCCTAGTAAATAATTCCTGGGCATTTCATTTCCTCCTAAGAATACGTCAATGCCTTACTTTGTATAGTGGTGTTAGTTATTATATTAGGTCGCCTTCGAAACGTCCCAATCTTGGCGGGGATGTGTGGTAACAGAAATACCGATCAACATAATGGATATTGGAGAATATCACCATTGGTCATTCTCCATGCATTCTTAATGTAGGGGTTCGGATAAAAACAAATTGTATAGTGTTTGAATCTTTGATTTGTGTGAGATGTGTTGTCGTCGGCATCACCACACATTGTTGTTTAAACCTGTCAAAAATATTTGTCGTGTCCATTGCATCCATACAGTTACACAAATTCACAGTGACACGAAGTAACAGGAATATGCTGTTATTACAACAATTAATATAATGGTTTCATTACTAAACAGTTAAAATAATAAATGTAGACTAGAAACAACCATCTCCCTCATTCATATTTAACCAAATTCATCACGAGTGTCAATCCTCTCTCGCGATGTCTTATAATCGTTCAAATATATTTACATGCTTTTCAGGCAATACCCTAACGAGCAGAACCTTCCATATAAGTCAGGAGAACAATGCACCGACTGTCCAAACAGCTGTACAAATCAAGGTTTCTGTGGTATGTACCATTCCTTCGTCTTATCTTCTCTGCGATATGGTGTATTATGTGTGTGGCGAGTAGAGATCAAGTAAATACATATTTTAGTTTGTTTGGCATCATGTAGGTACAGTGCATGCACAAACTGATTATGAATGATGGCATTATGTTTGGAAATGACATGATGTAAGAGTCGTAATTATCCGCGAGTTTATCTTAAATTCCTTTGAAAGACTATATTGATCATAAAAATTTGGATTACCTAATTATTTTGTATGTGATGCGGCATATACTGGCAATACTGGCCTATTACAGGGCAAGTTTTTATCGAAGAAAAGAGCCTTTCTTAATTTCATCATCGCTGAAGCGTAGTTGCCATTTTTGCACACAAATTTACTAAGATTGATTTTTCTTCTTATGGAGCGCAAGATTTATCACACAGATCCTGCCAGCACTCCACATTTCGTTATAGCTGATGGGTAGCTAATTTTGTTTATAGAATTTAATAACATTGAAACATTTCTTCACGTTCAGCGTTTGATTTCTTTAAAGAGACGGCAAACCGTGAAAACTATTGTCTTTTTGTCTTTGTCTTTAACGGTCATACTAATTTGGCAAAGATCTCTCTCTCTCTCTCTCTCTCTCTCTCTCTCTCTCTCTCTCTCTCTCTCTCTCTCTCTCAGCTTCATCTTAATATATATGGCGGAAAAACAAATATGATATGATACGTATGTCAAATGCATTTGATGTGTACGTTTCATTGAGTTTCCAATACAGTTGTAAATCTTACATATCAATATGCAATATGAACGAATCTTAGCTCGACTTGAATGCAAATAATGTTTCGTTATGATGCACGAAAGTCGACACGGTTGAATATATCTTGTTATACCGTGATATCCATGAATGTGGATTGTTAGGTTATTTGCTACTATATGTTTGGAACATAATGAACGTATACGGACCAGGATAACGTGTCACCTTGTAAGTAGTCTGCCCATTTGATTATCTTGGATGTGATCGTCCGACGTCATTGTTCCCACATAGTGTAAGTCTAAATTACCTTTGTTCCGTAGAAGTAAAAGGGTGTACAATAACTGTTTGGTTGAAATATTAAAATGCACAGAACTGAAGGTTTCATTTCCTACTAAACATTAGTCCCCTACAAACATTATACTGTTGAAGAGTGAGAAGGGTGAAGTAGATGGGCACGTCTTCTTTTCTGTTCTAATATGACATATACTACGGGTAAATATGAAGGTCATATGTGTCCGCGATCTCACTTTGGTCAGAACAATTACATTACACTGACATAACCACGTCGTTAATGCAGTGGATTGGTGGCCAAAGTGACATGTCTTCCACAGCACAATCGTTTAAGCTTTTTTAATAGTGTTTGGACATATGCTTGCCAATTATTCCCGTCAGATATGATAAGTTGGTCATACGTAGTAGAAAGTTTAAATTGAAATCAATTGCAGATTTTGACGGCATGTTCTGCAGCAAGCACTTCATGGTCATAACTCCAAAGTGTGTTTGTCAATATTGGTGGACCATCTAATGAACAACGGCCAAAACGAAACGAGGAGTCGCATCTGTACTCTATAGAAAACTGTGTAGTGTTCGCATAGCATGTCTTATATGGAATCTGATTGAAGACTTTTGAACTTAGTCTTGCTTTGTAATAAATGATGCATAAAGTTGTTTCAAATGAATTGCTTGCAGCTTAATTCAATCTATTTGTGTTTTTGTGTGTGTGTGTGTGAGAGAGAGAGAGAGAGAGAGAGAGAGAGAGAGAGAAAGAGAAAGAGAGTATGTGTGTGTGTGAGTGGGTGGGTGGATGTGCATGCACGCGCTAATTTCACCAGTAATTTTATAAAAAATCTACACTACCTTGGAAATACTTATTCTAGATACTCTAAGTAAGAAATCAATGTCTTTATGTCTTTATATTGTCTCTTATTTGTCCTAGAATTGGAAGTCAGTTGTCATGTAATGTTCGTTTTACAGAGGATGTTCGTTACCTGTCAGAGGCACAAATAAAGTATTTGTTATCATTTAATGCATGTCATTTATACAACGTTAGCATGGTACTAATCCAGCAAATGCGTCCTATAACAAGACCAACTAGATTCAGGTGATTACGAGTGTTATATAAATGTCAATAAGTTGCAAACAAAAAAATGTCTCACTGTTCTCTAGCTATTTATCGCGAAATTCATTGCTTGTTTTAGATTCTTAGTTACAAACTTGAAGGTGAGCGAGGAAGTTTGATGATTCTGAAAACATAATTATCTGATGGTTCAAAGGCATTATGAAAGTTCCGGAAACATTCAACGAGAAGAAATAAACGTCATCATGAACTTGTCGTAAAGTTGCCATAGCATGGCCATATGAATCATAATCCAGTTCCAGTCGATACGAATGTTCTGTTTACTTTCTTCATGTGTTTCTATATTAACCTCAACTTTATTAACCATAAATGCTTGTAAACGTTGACAATGGAGTAAACAAATGCTATCACATCATTCATGACTATAATTTCTTTAATGATAAAAAGATTGCATTTGCTTTTGAAACTAAAGATGCTATATTGATAACTAAAACAGTAAGTTACCACTTCAAATAAACGTATAACGATCAAGACGTTTTTAAATTGTAACACAACATGCAAGATAAACATGGTGATAGCAGGTGCTGCACATCCCTAGATTTTGGAATTGTTATTGAAAATTAGTATATATTTGGAAATGCAAATAAGACCCTAATATGATACACCCATGAGGAATCATTGGCTTTTACATAATCATTCTGACCATAAAAACAAACATACACAGAAACAAGCCATGTAAGAAAACATATCCGGCAGACTTATTCCAGACGACTTATCTAGATAAAATACAAATGAAAATATAGTACCTTTGATTCAAAGGGCACACATTACATTTGCAGCGAATTTTAATTGATTTACCAAGATGTTTTTACAAAATTGTGTTTTATATAGAAACGAGCGCAAAATAATCCGCCACGTGTGTTGGTGAGCTATTAGAATATAACATGTTTTGTGATCAGAATTAGCGTTTAGGAACTTCAAAGAACCTCGTTGCTGCCCACAAAAGCTGTACCACAGATGGGAATTCCCTATGCCACAACAGTGCAAATGAGATATTATATTATTACTCTCTGCAAACGCCTATCACTTCTTCAAGTAAGCAGAGCGCGTTCCATGTGTTTGTCTGTACATCTGTCATCATTTAGTCCAAGGCTATGTGATATACGCTTGGCTTCCATGGGAACGTAGTGAGGAACTTGACAACAAATATGAGTTTAAAGCTTGGAGCTAGAGATTCTCAAACACAAAAATGCAATTGTCTACTGTTCAAGTCCAATGTCAAAGTTCATGGTCAAGCAGCAATCTGAATACTCGGCAGTATTTACGCCGCTGAATACTTATAGGACTGTTCTAAAGATTAGATATTTCAACATCAAAGGAACTTGGGACATTTGATATCCATCGTCCACCATATTTCAGATTATATTGATCAGAGGAAGATCAAACTACGCACTTGATACCTTCAATTCATTTTCAGATTCTATTGGTCAGAGGAAGATCAAACTACCAAAGTGATACCTTCAATTCATTTGCAGATTATATTGGTCAGTGGAAGATCAAACTACGCTATTGATACCTTCAGTTCATTTTGAGATTACGTTGGTCAGAGGAAGATGAAATTGCCAAAGTGATACCTTCAATTCATTTTCACATTGTATTGGTCAGAGGACGATCAAAATACGCACTTGATACCTTCAGTTCCTTTACAGATTCTATTGGTCAGAGGAAGATCAAACTACCAAAGTGATACCTTCAAATAATTTTCTTGTTGGCATCTCACAGCAACAAATACGCGCAGCAAAGTACATTCATATCTTTATCGATTCACAGCTTGCGATGTGTTCTCTTTTTCAAGTAACTCTCCTTATGCTATAGAAATCATAAGAACAATACAAAATAATACCAACACTAGCAATATAGCTGTTGAACCAGATATCATTTATGTTAAAGTATTCATGTTCGTTTAATTAAAATACTCTGGACAGAGAGTGGAAGCAAATGAACATTTAGGAATGTTAAAGAATCAGTATTGCTAACAGAACACAATGCATAACGATGCCAATTTTCTAACATTGCGGACTCACCTCCTTGCTCGCATAATGGGAATGAATATCATTCTCTTTCTGCACATATTTCTCATATCAGATGAACAGCGTGGATCAAAAATGTCATGTTATTATGCGATGGTTCAGTAAATCGTCTCTGTTAAAAAGATAATGGATATAAATCGGCCTTAATTTACTCTCATTAAAGTGGATAATGTTTGGTTTTTATTATGTATGCATTTATTTTCTTGTAATTTGCGGGGCACTGTAGTCCTCGGTAAGCAACAAAGAACATAAAAAAATATTGCTTGTACCCGAATGTTCATCCGTGAATCGTTAGTTCACCATTTGATGAAACGTGTAATATTATTGGTGGCATTCTTATATGTGGAAATGTGTACCAGTTTATGTAATAGAAACTTGATGCAATTATCAAAAAATACAAGTTAAACATATATTCAAAACTTACAAGCAATATGTTATAATTGTAGTATATTAACATCATTGAGATTGTATATGACTAAAACAACAGCATCATACAAATGTTGTATGAATTCTTAGCTTAATAAAAGGAAACTACCGAGTAGGACTTGGTAAATACAACGTGAGCTTGTGATAGCTCTGGACAGTTTGCAGGTATTTCGAGTCATGGATGGACCTCTGAATCTATCCAGTAGTAATACTTCGTACCAAAGGCGGTGGAAAATGCATACCAGATTTCACTATAATGCATAGAATAGTGGGATATAAACGATCATATTTTTGAAATAAATAATTTAACGATAAATAGTAGCAGAGGTACAAAAATTGTCCTGTCGTTCATGTACAATGTAACACTAAACTTAGTATCATTACAGACAAATGAATATGATATTCCGCATTGCTTTGTTTTCCCTCTTGAAAGTAACACATACAAATGGATTACTGAACCACAATAAACAATCAGCTATACTCATTGAAGCAAAATTTCAATAATTATAACAAATCTTCTTTTGATATTATAGCTTCTTTTCAGCTAATACAATTGCGTGACCATGTCAAATCAAAATAAACTTCGCGTCAAAAGATCTACTTTTAGAGACCACACCCGGCGTCTTACGCTAACAATGACACCGAACATGCAAGCTGATGAAACAAACATATCCTGTAACTTTCACGCTCTTGTCCTTTATATGACCCCACTTCCAGGCTATTATATTAATTTTATGAATGACCTCCGCTTTATTTACATGCTAAATTTGTTTCATTATTGTCATTGTGTTCTTTGGATTTTAAAGTAATATTTTAAATTATATTTTTGAATATAATATTAACAATAATTTGGTATTTTATACATTTCTTCTATATAGCATTTCGGAATTTGTTTTATTATGGTGGGTGTAAATTATAGATTTCACAAAATTTTAAGCTTTTCGTTTCACTAGAAAAAATATTTCTCATGAACAAATAACAAACTACCTTCAGTAATGCAACATCGTTTTAATTATATTGTATCAAAATGGAAAAAGTTATGGTTATTAATTAATGGCTAAATTTAAATTATAGATATGTTATTTAACGCAGAGAAATGTTCCTAATTTAATTTTAATAGTTCGTATGGCATTTTATTACCATATCTAATAAAGCATAGAAATATCCGTACAGAAATCACAACATGAAAATAATGTTTCGAATATTAAAGGAACTTAATGTGTTAACAATACACGTTTGGACAATACACGAAAGGGACCGTAATGTGGTCGGTAACATGAATTATAAGTCATCTCTCTCTCTCTCTCTCTCTCTCTCTCTCTCTCTCTCTCTCTCTCTCTCTCTCACACACACACACACACACACACACACACACAACTCACAGGCATGTGGTTAAGCTGGGTTTTAACAATAAATCATTACGTTTAATCCTATTTTATGTTATCTTAATTTTGGTAAGGTGAAATATATACCTTTTAGTAGTTACTTTGAGTTGATTCTTCCATACTACATATATACATATAGCCGAACTAGACATGACTGACAAAATATAATATCTATTTTCAGCCTTGAAATACAATTAGGTCATTTCTATTTCTCGACTAACAAAAAAAAAATATTTTTGGGTCATGCCTATAGGTCTGTTTGGATAAAGCGTACACGGTGAATGTGTTGATATGAACCTAACTAATGGTTATTTTCTTGAACCACGAGAAGGAGCGTCCGTTCAACCATGTGTGAGTTCATACTTACATGCGTTGCTAGAAATAATATCAAGGTAACCAAGTGGGAGATATACATAGATGCTTTTGCTGGCATTATGATTTTTTGTACCTATCAAAGACAGCTTCCAAAACGCACACTCTTACTGGGGATGTGTGGTGTATTGCAAATGATATAAATCAAATTGGTACGCTCTGAACACGTGCTCATGATTTGGAAAATCTGAAACTATCACGCTCACCACTTTATAAGTTTAGAATATTCCGATGTTGCAAAGTCGATGACATGTATATGTGGCCATTTACTCGATGCTAGAACTATATGTAGGAACAAAGTATGACATATCATTTCACTTGAATACAATTGTTTTGCACCTAGGTTGCTATGTGCACCGATATTATTTGCATTACATTGCGCAAATCCGTCTACTTTAGTAGATACAATGTTGAAACATATCACTGTTTTGTCACTATCAGTATAATACTATTTACTTATTTATTCCAAAGTGCAGTAGAGTACTTATTGCAATGTCGCAAAAATAGGTGTACGAACCTGTTAATATAAAACAGCTAAGTCGTTATGAAAAAAATAAACATTTTTCTTCGGTTTAATATTTAATGTAGTGCTCTTTTGAAAACTGTAATAATTTATTCAACTGAGTCATTAGTGTATATTATATTTACATTTACATAATTTCTATGCCTATGGTGATATTTTACAAATACCTTCACAAAAAAGAGACCCCCCCTTCCCAATAAATAAACAGCACCAAACAAACTAACAAGCGAAACATGCGAAGCAAGTCAAATGAACACACATGATGTCATTTGTTAAATAATTCAGAAAGTTTGGTTATAGTATAAATAACCGTTTAAAATTGTAACCATCGAAGAAATTCGAACTAATTACATGAACGAGTCAAATTATATCAACAATGAAACATTACTGTACCAAGTTCAGATCATAATCATTAACAACGAGGCACAATTACTTCAAAATAAGACAGTCACTGCAATTGTTAACATAGAAAGTTACTACTGAACCAAGCGCGAGGCAGTATTCGTGCAGTAATAGATCAATGTAACGTGATATGAATACACCAGCCGCTATTAAAACCATGGCAAAGTCTATATCTATTGAAATAAGATGTTTGCATTACATACCACTCATGTTGTTTTTATTAACCGTTTCCTTATTTCCCTTCGACCGCTCCTGCGGCCTAGTGGTTAAAGCGTCCGCCGCGGAAGCGGGAGGTCGTGGGTTCGATTCCCGACCGAATCATACCAAAGACTGACAAAAGTGGTACTAACAGCTGCCTCACTTGGCTCTCAGCATTAAGAGGTTGGTGTTAGGACTCGACGGCCTGTCAGGATAATGTGACTTTGTGGGGCATCATGCTTCACGTCTGCAGCATGATGCCCCAGTGCTAGACATCACTATAATCTGCCTCACTGCAGATATCGTAACGATATGACTGAACAATTGTTAAAGCTACGTTAAAAATCTTAATCAAACAAAATCTTATTTCCTCTCTCTACGGCCGCAATTTATAAGAAATGAACATGACCTAAGAACAGACGGAACTGTCGGAGGGTCTTCAGAGCTACATATAACCATACATTCGACTATACCAAGCGTGATGAGCACTTTTTGCATACCTTAAATTGTGTTCTGAAAACGGACACGTTTTATATACGCGAGCTCGTGAGCGCATATATCTGCGCGCGCGTGTGTGTGTGTGTGTGTGTGTGTGTCGGTATTCACTTTAAGTGTACCATATCCTTCTCTAAGACTACGACAAACGCTTTTTGCAAGGTCATACAATGCGCAAATGACTATACGAAATGAAACATCAAAATGGTCTTAATTATACACACAAATTGTGTCCCAAAGCAGCACAAGACACTTCTATATTCGAGTTCACCTGACATAAACAACTGACTCACGTAAAACAAGCTAAATCCAGCACAATCATGTAGGAGTGCCAAATATTTGGTAGTTTTAGTGCTACGCAAAGCTAGCCATGATTAATGTTTGCAAAACCGTGCCATATACTGGGAATATTATTTTTGGTTTGATTTCAAACTTTTGCTAATAAGTAACAGCTTACGGAGTTGGCCTACACCAACGGAATGCATTTTTACAGACTATGCGCACCACCTATTACTCAATAATCCTTCCATAATTGGGGCAGTGGTGACCTCAAGACATACATCCATTGTGACCGGTTTTGTGTTCGAGATCACATGAGTTGCATATGCATTATTAAACAATCGAGTTCAAAGTTCATCATCGCTATTCCAAAATGAAATTATATGTTGATATAATCTAGACAAGTTTTCCATTAAAAAATGGCTTTCAGGTAACATGTAAGGAATTATACAGAACTGATGGCAAGCAATACCATTTGTATTTGAAATTTGCGTGCTGAAACAATAAAATATTCGATCATAAAACCACAAAATGGAGATGAAAGACGGCGTTATTTAGGTCGGAGTCGGAAGCTTGCATAAGAAAGTCGATGAAATGGTCATACTCGGGAAAATATCTCCGACTGTACATTTGTGTGCCCTGATGTATCTTTTAGTGTATCTGCATATTATTTCAAATACCGAATTGTGAAAGGGCAGAGTGGGTTATATTCTATTCGCGGATCGGTGCGCGCATTACAAGAATAAATACAGTCCTGACAACATCCCTCCTCTGAAAGACAATAATGAATACAAGCTGACATTAACAATGTTTGCTGGTATTTGATACACAGTTTATTCAGTTACCTATGCATTCATTTATTGTTTATATGGAGAAATCATGGAATGCTTGATTGCGCATGACTGGTACAAGGTTCGGGGGCAACCATGATCATGATAACAACGTGAATACGTGCCTTTCTAATATGTATTAATGCAAACCAGCGAGTAAAATATAAATCGGTTCCGTACTCAACCGCTCCCAAATAAAATAAACTGGTTCAGCTTTGTAAATAATTCTAAATTTACAAATGGAAATACATATATAGCTAATTGACTGTCACTATTTTGGATTCTAGTATAATTGGAGTGAGGTTACGGATTACCATATTTCTTAAAATTTTAACTGGGGTAAACAGTTGGTAATCATACACGGAACAATGGTGAAACGTGGTACCCTTTAAGCCATCCACTTAACAATAGATCTCCAAAATCATAAAAACGGTATGCATTTTGAAACCCGTTCGAGAATGATGAAAAAGGGTCAGTGAAAAGGCTACACAGACAATATTATATGATTTGATGCTTTTAGAGTCAGCAACCACGAAGCGAATATCTAGTTTCAACCTTTAATAACTCATACTAAAATATATTGTAGCAATCTGAAAGTAAAGGCGGTAAAGAATATATGATATAAGTGACAAAATGAAATTAATAATATAGACGACATATAATTTATATTTTTCACAATAATTTCACATGCAAAATTTAAAACAAAGGATACAACCATAGCGAGATGAAATTGGACCGCTGTCGTAGGCATTGTAAGACAAAATTTTATTTCAAGCCGCAATACTATATTTGTGATTATACATTTCCCCTGATGTATACAAAATTAAAGCATGCAATCTTTACATCCCCATACATAATGACGCATAATTACTGAGATGGAGCATGCATACCCCTACACCAAATATTTTACCACGGCAAATTTAAGAAAACGTTTACTTATACGCAAGTTAAATTGTTTTTCATGTGGTTATTTCGTGACATGTAGCTTGGCATGTCATGTCAAAGTGACACTCAGGAAAAATATCTTTATTTGCAAACTACACCAGGAGTCTCACGTAAGATATTTAACCATTTGCTGACATTTTCATAATTTTGACCTTTTTACAAATATAAGATTACATAATACATTTGATTTATGAGCATTGATTCTAAAGTTTAAAACCTAATTTAAATCGTAACTTTAAATCCTGTTTTATCTACGGAATGTGTTGCAACCCTATCGTCATAAACTAATCAACAGAAAATAACTAAACCCAACAGTTTTGTGACATTAGGAAATAATTGATTTCGCTAGAGAAAAAAGTGACAATATGAACAAACCAGCATTGTGACATAATTCCCAGTATTACTAAAAGTTTTGTTGCTAGTCCAAAAGTATAGAGAATTCTGAATGGTTTCCATTGGTTTTCAGAATTAATTCCACTCTGAACCAATTACCTGTGATATTGTTGATTTACTAATAGTTTTGATATGTGAAGACAATATAATACCAAATTTCCCTACACGAATTCACCATAATTCCAGAAAAAGTTGGGATTAAGTAGGGAAGTATTACTGAGCGATTGTTATTCCACAATGAAAATTGACTTCTTTAGGGCTGATGTTAAAATGCAAAGAAATAATTACTTTTTACCTTTCCTTACTAAAATAACTAAATGTTAATAACATAACCAGAATGAAGATCATTTTTAAAAAATACATTCCAGAAATGATGAAGATACAAATGCCCACTAAATACGTTAATCTCCAGTAATGATCATCTTATATAATCTAAAATCACAGACAAGAAAATATACATGTTATTTATAAAAAAGAAATTAGTTCATATATAAACCCCGTCTAGACAAACAATTTCGTTTGCTAAAACTAGAAGTGTTTACTGCAGCGAATATAAAAAGCAGATACCTTGTAAATAATGAAAATCTATTTGTAGCCAGCAATGTCGTTGCAAGGAATAAACAGTAAAGGTATGCATTTGATAGTCACAAATAATGAATTAATTCTGTGGCGGGGATTACTAGTTTCAAGGGACGTCCTCTAAATACAATATTAATTTGACAGTACCACCTACTGAATAACTGTTTTGCGTCACAAAGCTGAAAAATCGATTGAGAAACATTTTATTGGTGAATAGAAATCCACACTGAACGCCCATACACGTTCACACGGACACATACTCATATGCGTTGATATTTTCTAAATATATGTTAAATTTATACTAAATATAAAAGGTCCTAGTTTTCATCTATTCCTTTTGGAACGTTTCACTCTGTTATAGTATGGAAATCCAATTTTAACACTTTACTTTGGTTGAAAAACAGTTTTTCAATACTTTGAACACGTTTACATTCCTATTTTAAATTGTCATTTTTTTCATTACAAAGGCTATGCGAAAGTGTGTCAAAGCCATTGGACGGGTCTATCAGGTCTTAGCTGATATCGTTATCTAAAAGCGTCCTCACTTTCCTACATCACTATCTGGGAACTATTGTGGCAGTAATATCCATAGCGAAAGGCATATAAGACAATAACGATATCACGTCCGTGATAGTTCAGACATTTGAATCAATACTTCTTATTACAAATTTAGAATGTTAGAAATTGGATTCACTAACAAGCATACAAAAAAAAAATAACGGTAGAAAACAAGCATCTAGTTAAATTTTACTGATGCAACCCAAAATAGGGTCAGTCCTCTCCAGTGACATTTTATAACCATTTAAAATCTTTTGACATAATTTTCACAATAAGGAGCTGAAGCATCCATGTAAGTCTGGCGAACAGTACGCTGACTGTCCAAACAGCTGCACAGACAGTGATTTATGTGGTATGTACCGTTACTTTGTACCGATTATCTACTCCATTATATTGTGTAATATCTGCATGGCGAGATCTATATTTATGTACACCACATAAATAGCATTCGTCGGCACGTGTAGGTGTAGATACAGTGAACGTACAAAATGATGAGAATACATTGCATGATTAATAGAAGCGACAGAGCTGGAAAATTAGTTGACAACTGATTTGCCAAGATCCTATATTCATTTGATTGCCTATCATACTTATGGCCTTTTTGTCTACCTAAATATAATATACTTCTTTATAACATCAAAGACAGCACAATTTACTATTGAATAAAAGAGAAGTTCCCAATTCTGTTATAAAGTCTTTTTCTTCTATCTAAAGTAGTCCGCATACATGGGCCCAGTTTGCGAGTAGTTGATTGCTTACACAGGAAAGTAATAAGAATGATGAACATTTTTTCTGCATCTGCCTCTTCTTTGAAGAATTTACAAATTGTGATAACTAATTATTTATAAATCGCTAATGAATTACAAGACATGTGACACAATGGATTACTCAAGTCTAAATTTATAAAATTAAACGATTCTCCTATCACCGACGTTCTGTTTTTGTAAACGCTTGAAGCAATGTTAAATGTATATACATTGGTGTAACATCAATTGACTGAGATAGATCACAAATATTTGTGAAGATTTTCGTAACAGATATTGCAATTGTCTTAGCCCAGTTATATATTACTTTAGAGATCAAGGTATATTATAGTATGTTTAAGGTGATACAAATTTGGATGAAATAATAAAAAGTCCATGGCTGGGGTATTTGATCAATAGTTTTTACCACCTTTCCAATAATAACAAAATTTCTTAATGAAATGCCTTTGATGCCAATATCGATGGGACCGGTTAGTAACTATAGAGAATTTACTACTTTGTTCAATAGATGTAAGATGGAGTAACTCGATTGAATTCCAAAACATTCCTGATTAAAAGTTTATTTTGTGATCAAATAATATTCATCCATAAATATGATTTAGTTCAGAAGTGCGAAAGGTGAAGTAAATTGTTGGCGACGTCTTGCTATCTACTATCCGCTATACCTTGACATGCTCTACGATACATACGATGGTCAGAACAATGCTATTGCATTAGTATAATTTCTGTCGTTCAACAGGTGTAAACATGAAATGAAGATGTTCCATAACCCAGACATTTTTTTTCAACCGATGTAACAGTTTTAGATATTGCATCTAATCACGCATGTTCAGTTAACAAAGCATATGGTGGTTAGTTTGTATAGCCAATTAAATAAATGTATTTTAATTTAAATTGATTACATATTGCGGTGGCTGCTTTTGCACACTACTAAGTACATGGCCATTGTGAGTTCAAATACACTACTAAGTACATGGCCATTGTGAGTTCAAATACACTACTAAGTACATGGCCATTGTGAGTTCAAATACACTACTAAGTACATGGCCATTGTGAGTTCAAATACACTACCAAGTACATGGCCATTGTGAGTTCAAATACACTACTAAGTACATGGCCATTGTGAGTTCAAATACACTACTAAGTACATGGCCATTGTGAGTTCAAATACACTACTAAGTACATGGCCATTGTGAGTTCAAATACACTACTAAGTACATGGCCATTGTGAGTTCAAATACACTACTAAGTACATAGCCATTGTGAGTTCAAATACACTACTAAGTACATGGCCATTGTGAGTTCAAATACACTACTAAGTACATAGCCATTGTGAGTTCAAATACACTACTAAGTGCATGGCCATTGTGAGTTCAAACACACTACTAAGTACATGGCCATTGTGAGCTCAAATACACTACTAAGTACAAGGCCATTGTGAGTTCAAATACACTACTATGTACATGGCCATTGTGAGTTCAAATACTGGTGGACAATGTAACGATCAAGAACTAAAACGACAGAATAAATGTTAACAGAAAAACGATCATGCATCAGTAGAAATATATATATATATATATATATATATATATATATATATATATATATATATATATATATATATATATATATATACCCAATTGATGGATAAGATTGGAACACGTACTTATTCAACTGCCCCTATAACTAAAAATGGTAAATATAAGCGTATATATAAACAGTACTTGGAAACATCTTCAGCATGTCCCGTTGTTTTTGACAGTTTTGAAAAACTGTTTTCTTTAAGGAAATATTGTTCATCTTTGAGTCTGTTTATGATAATTTAATGATTTATGTTACGACTACAAATTCAATACAAGAACTAATACAGAAATAGTCGTGTTGATATTTTGACCACGGGTACTTTAGTTATCCTCGTGTTTATCTTCTATTTAAATTTGTTGTTATGAATACTTCGCTGTATTGAAAATAGACTCGTAAATTTCTCCTGCCTTGAATTATGTCGCTTTATTATTCGTTTATTTGTTTGTGCACCAACCTTTATATATATATATATATATATATATATATATATATTGGTCTATTGTCTATTTTCTTAATCAGTAAATCAATTCAAAGCGGGATAGTATCAATGCGGTATATGGTTATGTGGGTCAAATGACTAGACAACAAGGTATGTATCTGACTTTGATGGGATTTTGTGTGAGTCCAAATTATCGAACTGTGTTTGCGTCAAAGAATTTCTGACAAAAAGGATTCAGGGATCAGCAGCAACGACACAACAATAAAACCATCAACTATATGTCCCATTGTTTGTAATTGATGTGTGTGGTCGTATGTGCAAATTAACCACACTACACAGTATTTGTGGATGGTTCAGAAAAGTCATGCTATTGGCAAGGAGCAACACTGTTATCAACGGCATCAGCAACAATATCATACCCTTTTCATATCTCAGACCTGCTTGCAGCTAGTAAAGCATATATTATACCAATTAATTATTTTTTTTGAAATCATAATTGAAGTGTTTACTAAGATATAATCGCCTTTATTAAAGAGACCGTGTATTCAAAAACTGTCATTACTATTTTAGCTTCAATTCTGGCAAAACAAAAACAAATAATTAAGACATGCCCATTCTTGTGCTTGTATTAAATATTTAAACTATACTACTACTACTACTACTACTACTACTACTACTACTACTAATAATAATAATAAGAAGAAGAAGAAGAAGAAAAATAAGAGTAATAATACCTAAAATCTATCTATATACATTAACAATCGTGGAACTACATTCCGGACCAAAATGAGTAGATTTGTCATAATTATTTTTAGCTATTATAATCGGTCGACAGATTGATATTGTCCCTGCTGGAGCAGAAACCTCGCATTTATCAAATTATACGTTATTTTAAATTATATGTTTCTATACAATTTTTATTTTGCCGTGGTGTGTGTGTGTGTGTGTGTGTGTGTGTGTGTGTTATAGTTGTATTTAGTCATCAAACCATGAAATTCCTCATGTCATGTTTAATCGAATTAGGTTAGCTATGATTATATATTTTATCATTACATCGTCTTTATGAGGAATCATACAATCGATATACCAATAATCAGGTACAATTCAAGCGTTATGTACGTAACATTATACTGGGCTGCGACACACTCTAGTAACCTTCTGGAATGCAAATGTATCCAAATTTAAATCCATTCATGTTTCAAATTTATATCTAGAATGGATTTAATTTCCTCGGGTCTACACACTTAAAAGTGGTAGAGTCATTCGCTCATAATTAGTAACAATATTAAAAAAAAAACGTTTACAATGCCAACTGTGATACACTTAACTAATACTGAGTCATATGCGTTTCAATAGCATCCATCCATATTATCCACATTTATCTTTCCACTCAAGTCCCATTGTCAATATTTAGTAAACCGTGGCAGTTTTCGAAACGCTTCTCGAGTCGTCTTTAACGTCGAACATTTTAAATTATAGAAAGGCGTGTAATGAGGGACACTTCATCATCATTTTTCTTCTTTACTTCTTCTTCCTCTTTTTCTTTTTCTTCTTCTTCTTCATCATCATCTTCTTCTTCTTCTTAATAATAATAATAATTCTAATAATTAATAATAATAATAATAATAATAATAATAATAATGATTTCGATACGTAGTAACATTCCCACATCAAGGGGTTGAAACTTAAAAGAAAACAACATATGAAAATTTTGCTGAGCGAACCATTGCAGCTGTTAATCTAAATTTGAACATTTAATCACTGCTTCTCATCCAACAGTTAAACATTTATCACTGCTTTTCCTCCCACAGTTAAACATGTAATCACTGCTTCTCCTCCTCTTTTGAACGATTGTATTGAGGCATGGTAGGTGTGAGATGTGGCTAATGTAAATTTACACTAAGCTTGTGCATTTTGTTTAGATGGATTTTGTGATAAATATCATAACGTTTATTTAACAATCGAAACTTTTGAGAATTGATATCGTCATTGCTTTTCTCCTAAACTAAATGAACACCATTACTATCCTACCGGCCCGTCCGTCCGTTCGTTCATCCATGTGTCCGATCTTAAATATGTCATTATTAGCTACAATAACCTCACACACCATATTAATGAGTTGAAGGAATCCAAGACTCCTTTATAAAGTCGTTTGATATCCCTCTAATTAGGTTGCATTGGCTTCTTTACTTGGAAATATGGATGCGGTTTAAAAGATGTTTCTCGATACTAATTACATCCGAACCCAACATAACTAACTCATTGAAATTTCATGCGCATGTGGTACTGTTCCACTTCAATTGTAAATGATTTTCTTGTATCCTTTATGACGTTTTTCCATAATGTTTTTAGTTCTAGCTATATCGCACACATTTTACAACATTATCGATATGTACCGCCTTTTAGCACCCCCTTTTTGGGTTTGTGGATTTAGAACGGGCATATTGTGCCGTCCCACCTGTTATAGGAGGATTTAAATGATATAAATTGATAGCTTCAATTATGATTTTAAAACAAAATCATTTGTAAGTATTTTGTGTATGGCATTTTATGGTTTTCTGTTTTTGGTTCTTGACAAATACTACATTCCTATTTAAATTTGTTTACAATGAAGACCAATTAAAGCAGTGAATAAGTAAAAATGTTACATTCTGTAAAACGTAAAGATATATATAGCAATAGACAACGGTAAGATATCCATTCTCCCCATACACACATCTAAGACGCAAAGAAAAATTGTTATCTACAGCGATGAAACCACCAATGAATGTATTATTTACAACCTTATCTTCAGATTCTTAAACTCAAATTTAACATGAAGATAGCACATTCAGTTTGATGTTATTGTTGTACCCAAAGAGACAAATATATATCCATCATTGAGATGGAAATTGTGTTGCAGAGGAACTAGTGATCACACGAATAGTTTGTAGTAAATATTCATAGCGACACGATAAATAGTTTCAATGTAAGAGACAGAGAAAATCACAATATCATAAAATATTTTTTGGCGTGAATTTATTCCTACATCAATCACATCGTCTTCCAATTTCCTGTCGATATTTGAGAGGGATTAACTGAGAGGTTTGTCAGTAGCTTCTCATGGGTCTCTTGTTTTGTCCGAAGATTTTACGGGTTATTCCTCACCCATCTGTACTGACTGCAATGTACAGCCTATCTTGTGCTGCAATGTACAGCCTATCTTGTGCTGAAAAAATGGCGTTTAACCGTACATCAACTACAACAACAACATGATAGAGGTAGATATCTTAGGGTTTTAATTGTTTAATTTGCTGAAGACAGTTTGCCGTGTCCACGTTTAGATAATGTTTTAGATTTATAACTTTATTTAACATTTATATATGTAAAAAACTGCTAATAAAATACCAATAAAAACGAAGGAAACCACACTGACGCTCCACAGCATGTACATATGGTTTTCTTCAATTAGGTTCTCAATGTTTGACTAAAGTATACTCCACAGAAAAGCTAGTATTTTTGTTAAAAATGGTTGAGTTTGAGAAAAATTTAAGTCAATAAAAATATAAAGGCATCAGAGAAGTAAATAATAAACTAAGTTACACCCGTGATTTGCACCCTCTACTTATTTTGTTAAACTCTGGAACAGTTCTCATCGCTTGACAAGAAATCGATTCTTCAAGGTAGTTGCATATGTTCCGTGTACAAAGGCGTGGCTGCACATACCTATGAAATATATCAGCAGACATTCGTGAAAAATGTCTGTATGACATGTAACGTGCGGATTTCAAAGTGAAATTGATACAAAATGTATATCTACTTGGAATGTACATTGCATGCAATAATCAGATGAATAGTTCAAGGGATATTGCAAAGGCCCGCCGATAAATTGAAATTCTTCATCACTGGCGATAGAGTCCAACAACTGAAACCGAGTACACTGTCACGACGAACGGGTAGGAGAACTAAGGGAATTTGTAGCAATCACAGGAGGTATTACATTAAACGAGTACGTATATTAGTAGGTTCGCAAGTAAATTTTTTTTTATTCAATCATTCTGTTAGAATGGCACGCTTATACCCATAGAATGTCATATATTCAAGTTAATATGTTGTTGTCACAACTCTTAATGATGTGATTACAACATTTACCAACTTTACAAGAGTCTTAATCTGCAGGACAAAATAAATCCAGCATCATCAGAATAATTTGACCTGTCTTTTCAAACTTTGAAGGCTTTATTACATGTTGGATTGTAATTGGCAGGGTCCAGGTTCGTAAATTGGCCCTTGCTAAATGTCTTAACTTTAAGCTATAGTGTGATGTTTTCAGCTATTAATGTTTGCTAATGAAAACTCTTGATTTATTAGTCAACCAGGTGTTTCGGGCTTGTTTTGTTCTTGAAATAATGTCAGGTATAATAATAATAATAATAATAATAATAATAATAATAATAATATAATATAATATAATAATAATGTACACCTTCATTAACTACTCTGTAGTATGTACAGTCACATCAATGTTCGACTAGAAAAAAAGAGATTGCCTCCCATTGCAGTAAACACATGAGTTTTGGACAGTTAGAATATCTTTAAAACGGCTTGGAAGACAACTATTTTCAGTTGCATCAGCTTGTTTAGTTCCCACTGTTTTGCAAAATTGTCATCTGGGGAAAATCTTTTTGTTTATACTGTGAACATCACATGGTTTTCAACAATGACCTTCGGACATGACAATTATAGGTAGAAATGTGGGTTTGATGTGCATACATTTCTGCTATGAACTGCCATTGACTTCTCTGGTTATGCGGATAATATTCTTATGCCTTGTTGTAATATAGGTATCCAACAATACGGACCTTTTATACTTTACTTGTGTATTTGAATTTGTATGATTCGTTTTGTATTAGGTCGCTGATTGCCGCATTAAATTTGTACTTCGAAAACTGGTTACTATCCTCCTATGTTAACGAGAGTTATATAACGATTTTACCCAGGCTCCTGTGTGGGTTTTCTTGTTCTGATAATTCATAATACAATTAAGCATTCTGAATAAAGTGTAGGCACTTTTTTATATACACGAGATTTTAAGATCGATTGACCCACGTTTCCACGTGTGTTTACTTGTTCTACTTAAACTTTAATACGATGAAGTATTTTTGTTCATATGTACATATGCAGTTAGTATTGGTTATATCATTAATTTTCTTATATTCAATTTTATTGGTAGGTTAAGATTTCAGTTAACATTAGGTATAAATAGAACTCTTAAGTCTTGGCTGTGTGACAGATGTCCACTCTTACTAAATGCTTTGTAAAAATTGTTTCACATCATCTAATATAATTCTAATTAGCGGTTATATTTCATTGAAATAATGTGCCCAATTTTTAGAGTTTTGACTTTTGTATAAATATTTGACAAAATTTTAATGTCAGAGATCGGAGGTGACTCAAGAACTTAAGAATGAAAATCTCTAGATATTTGCTGACTATTTGCGTAGCCTCTTCAATGCTGGAATTAGGTGATAGCTATACACCCAGGTAAGACTTTTAATTTTATATATTTATGTTTTTAATATAATTTCTAAATGACAACATCCACATGCCATCAGCGTGACTGTTCATGAATTTATGCAATAAACATCATCGTGCATATGCTTCTGTAGAAATCGATTACAATAGCAACATTTGTTAATCATTTTATCATTATAATCTTGATATAAATGTTATCCATTATATGCTTTTGGTGTGTAATTTGAGAATAAGTATTCTACGGGTCTATAGTGGTTGTCACACGCTCCGCGATGCTTCACTAGTGCTTGTAAATATAACCCAATGTTGGGTTCTACACATCTGTAATGCAAAGAGGGTGTAGACTATCCACAAAAGCTATTACCAGTCTGTTCATCCTTCAAGGATACAATAACACCAATCATTGTCTAGTATCTTATATTTGCTTTGTTGAAGAAGTAAACTATGGTGAATTATAAATCATGTTGGAAACATATGTATTATATTCCAAGTCTTAGATTAGGCTGAAATGACAGGTTGAACATTGAATACATGAAATAAAATAACACTCTTAATACCATTTTCCTAGTGTAAACAAATCGAACCGTTCGAATCTTTTGCTTTTACTGAAACAATATATTATAGGGCATATAAGATTAAGAAAAAAGGTACATTTGATCTCAGTTAAATATCGATTGAGGGATGTACGAGGCTATATCGTTATCATTCGGTCGATTAATTTTAATAGCATGTACAATCTACACCAAGTTACATTGATACATTCCTACATCTAAGGCACCCCCTTTCGTCCTTAATCGTGACTATTTTATCAACTGGTGACAACTTTTCTCGTATTCTTTGCTATCACTGAGTGTTAAATACTTGTCTCCGTGTTAAAACAAATTATTAGACAGAAGATAGACTATGTTCATAGTCAAAATGACCTGTTACATTCTCTGTCAGTTTAATATATGCAAAATAAATCTTTGCTCAGAAAGCGTTGTCAAAGAAAAATCAAGCTGCACATGAAGGTCTATAAATCAGTTTCTTGGTGGCATTTCATAAACACTAAGCACTGACTGGGATTGAGTTATAAAATAACAGTAAGCAGTGACTGGGATTGAGCTATAAAATAACAGTAATCAGTGACTGGGATTGAGCTATAAAATAACAGTAAGCAGTGACTGGGATTGAGCTATAAAATAACACTAAGCACTGACTGGGATTGAGCTATAAAATGACAGTAAGCAGTGACTGGGGTTGAGCTATAAAATAACAGTAAGCACTGACTGGGATTGAGCTATAAAATGACAGTAAGCACTGACTGGGATTGAGCTATAAAATAACAGTAAGCACTGACTGGGATTGAGCTATAAAATGACAGTAAGCAGTGACTGGGATTGAGCTATAAATGAAACTAAGCACTGACTGGGATTGAGCTATAAAATGACATGCTGTTATTCATTCACTCTGGTAGCTTTGCTACTATTACAATAATGAACCTTTGTGAGAAGTAACTCTCTTTGAACAAAGTTCTAGTTAACTAATTACACATTCAGAATTAACAAATTATTTCTTTCTTTGTTCCTTTCATTCTTGGAAATTCGTTTCGATTTTGTCTTCTGTTCTTTCTCTCTTTATAGTATACATTTCCTTTGTTTGTATCTAGACCAGGTATCCGAATGAATAAATAGCAGATGCAAATTGAAGGTGAAAGCAGATCTGTAATACAGGAATAATAATTTATACTGCAGCTGAATATTGGTTTTTTACACAAGTCAAAATATCTTTTCATATGTTACAGCGAGATGGAGACAGAAGCCAGCGAAAACGAGGTCAGAGACGAGGAAATGAAAAAAAAAGAAATTACACAGGTGATTATTATGATTAAAATTCGTCTGTTCCATTGGTGAATTTCAACGATATAATTTTGGAGACACTATCATTGGGTTTAGAACAACGTTAACATATGAGTTGTTGTCACTGTTACATTTTACTTCAGATTTCGCATTTCAAAAGACTCAATAAGTAACAGTACCATTTTTGTTTCTGAAATTTGGACTCAACAAATGCTTTTTTTAACGTTGTAACGTTGGCCTCTCTAGAAGATTTAATGGAGAAGTTGTTTTTGTTGAATTTCGCTAATATTAAGTAAGAACGATTATAACATAATAAAACATATGCAACCAAACTATTTATTCGTGTAATGTAATTTCCATTTTGACAGCCTCACATTAAATCTGTTTGTTGCATTAACAAAAGTTTCATGTAATCAAGATCACTTCTGATAATGAAGACAAGTTAATTTGCAAAATCATGTAACACATATTACGAATAAGGGTTAAGTGGAAAATACATTTTGGCGATCACGATTATTTAACTTTCTCTTGGATATTTTAAAAAGATATATTCTGGCCTTTTCAAACGTCACGTGGTTCTCACTATTATACATCATATCATCCCTGTCTATATGTGTCCATGAATGTCTCTTTTTATCTAAAGTTGAAAGAATAATAAGTAACATGAAAGTTTAATCCATAACCATTAATGTTATATTCATTGAAATCTGCAACAAGTAATGTGAACACATAATAGTTTGACCCAGAATAGTGGTAACATTACATTTATGACACTGCACTTATCTATTTATAACGCTCAGCAGACTGTGTGCTGTATAGGGTCATGACTGCGCAGGCAGATATGTATACAGCGGTAGATTAGACTTTCGTTATTTCGTCTTTCAATGTTTTCTAAACAAACTTAGATTGGTCAGTGCATCATGCGAGAGTAAAATCAATCTGTATTTTTCTCTTTTGATATAGCGTTATATAGCGTCTTTCATCTCATGCGTTCGAATTTCAGTACAAGATTTATGTTGGTTACTTTTTGTAGGGCTCCGTAAGCATTGAAGAACAGAATATAATTCTGAGTATGCACAGTGCTGCTCGATCTCAGGTGCAAGCGACCAATATGATGAAAATGGTAAGTTAGTGTGTAATAATTATTTGTAGACAAACGTATGCAAATATAATTCTTTGAATTGTTTATTGAATTTGGTGTAAATTATAGATTGTAAATTCGTATGCACTATGTCTAGAAGATTATATTTTCGTGTCATCTAGTAGATAATTACCATATCATGAAGCTCATAAGATTGTTTTAATCAATCAGCGAACTTCTTACCTAATATACTAAACTGTTAATCAATTCTGTGTCAAATGCACTCTAAATATTAAGTTCGGAATGAAACTATATTAAATATGTTTTCTTTATTGCATGTTATACCATTGATGTGCGATTTACAAGAGCTAACTGAATATATATTTTGTGTATACATGAATTTATCACGGGCGTCGTTGCTACATTTAATCAGTCAGGAAAAATTATAAAAGGTGTTTCACTCGGTGTCAAAGTGAAATATTGCTTAGTTCGAAAATATACTACGATGTAACATCCGAAATTTGCTCTTTTCTCTGTTCAATGGATATACTGATAAAACACAGGATAATCGTGTGATCCATATACCGGAGCTTATAGATATTGATGATATTCTTTATGCTTGAAAACTGAGGTCCTTTTGTCAATTTAGATAAATATTTCGTAAGTCGTGACCTTTGTGATTTTAGTGCATTACTCTGACACGACAAGAATTTAAGATGTGAATAAATTTATATTAAAGTGTACAGAGGCATTTTAAAATAATAAAAACACTACTGCTACTAATAATAATAATACTGTACAGTCAATACAATCCAAATATTAATAGAGGCGAAGGGAAACGTGAAAGTTGCAAACACATTCTGCAGCATGAATATGTCCTAGCTTTTGTTACAAATGCCCATTAAAAGCAGTGGGTTGGAGATGCTGTTGTTGATGATCTTCGTTTTTCATGTTATTTAAAGCTGAAAGTTAAAATAAAGCGGTCCTTTTGTCATTCTTTAATTTATAAGTTGCGCATAGAGCTTCGGGTATATATTAATCGGACTCGGATAGTATAACAATTTTATAGTTCATGTTTGGCATTCTTACAGGATTGGAACGGTTTTTGTGGGGGACGTACAAGCATATAACCACTTCATATCACCATTAACACTAACACTATTAAACTTGTTATTAGTTATTGGAAGTAAGATTTAATAATATGATATAATTAAAACTGAGTGCTATGGTGGAAATTTTAGCTTTCCTGTTATGCGCAACTTCATGACACAGAACCAGAAAAAAGACATGAACGTTTACTGAGCGCCAATGTCAAATGTAAGGCATTTACTTTTTAACATATGGTATGTTTTCAGGCAGATAACTCGTATAGAAATATTGATAAATATAAATTTGTGAAAGATTTATTTCTACAATATTCTGTAAATGTTTGCGAAGCAGGAACCAAATTTGTATTGAATGCCATTTCGATTTGTTTTCCAATAAAGCACAATGTCTCAGCAAATGTTCCTTTAATCTGAAATATAATCAAAAAGTATTTTTAATGTTTAACACTTGCGTAAAATTCCTTAGCAGTGGATATAAATTTATTTTGCTTGCAGAGATACTATAATGATATTGCTGAGAAAGCCCAAATCCATGCGGACAGCTGTACGTTTGAACATGATGAAGATAGCAAAAGAAAAGTCACCAGTAAGTACTGATCTAAAATTGCTGACCCCCCTCTCTCTCTCTCTCTCTCTCTCTCTCTCTCTCTCTCTCTCTCTCTCTCTCTCTCTCTCTCTCTCTCTCTCTCTCGCAGCGGTCAGAAAACATTCTGTGCTTAAAAGCAATCGATTCCATTTTTATATTTCTTATTCATGTTATCTCTTGACTTAAGTAAAGAGGATGGTAAATCGTATTGTAGTTTCTTCTGATGTATTCATACTTACTACATTTAGTTATTCTTTGTAATAAACATCATTTTAAGCATAAATTTTAAAATGTATTAAGGTCATTAATATGTTGTTAATATGTTGTTGTTAATGTTTGGAGAGGTTTAGCGTCTTACATATAGTTCCGATTTCAACAGAGCTTGCATCCTGAATATGTTCCTACGAAACTAAATACGATAATACCCTGAAACAGCTAAACGTGTTCATTGTTTAGGTGGTAGATAGATTTGCAATTAGAGATAGAAGTATAATAATGTTATATACACAAACATATGTGTATGTAGTTGTGCGTTTTTGTGGGAAGAAAAACTTGCAAGGATTTCATACATAATCTATAGCATCAGCATCAAAATATCTCGAACAGTGCAGAAGTGACAAATGTGTGAAAACCTTGGCTCTTCCATGGTGTTTTCATTTTCACCCGTTGTTTTAAATACTAAACATATATTCATTCAAACAGCTTACTAAAATCAAATATTAACAATAATATCAAGTCGTTAACAGTTCGGATCTCTACAACTTTGCAGAGGAATTGGCATAATTCAGGCTAATCCGTCCATGTATTGATATTATAGTCTTATAACAAGACTTAAGAAATTCTATTTGGTTTCTAGGTAATAAAACCTCGCCATTGTGTACATTTTTTTTTCGAGTACAATAATATCCACTATATCAAGGCTAAACTGTACGCTTGTTCTTTTTAGCAGCATAATGCTAGCAAGGCGATTCACCCATTCGTGTTTTCTTCTCTTTATGACATGCTAGGATTAGGTGACGTGCCGATTGGCCAGAACCTCTGTACGGGCTTTAGTTCCTGGTCCGACTGTATCTATGCTTGGATTAGTGAGAAAAATAATTTTATGTACGGCATCGGATCGACGAATGGAGAAGAGATCGGCCATTATACCCAGGTACTTACTATGACGCTAACATTGACTATAATGTTTACACTATGAAAATGGCATCGGAACGAAGTTCTTATCTGATCAAGGCACAATTACACTATTGATTGATTGATTGATTATATTTGTACGGCTCAACTGCACTGTTAGTCTATTTAGAGCCATATAAATAAATTATATGTAGGATCAATTAAAAGTAAATTAAAGGTTTCGGATCGACCAGCGATGAAAAAATAAAACAGTTAAAAGCAAAACGATAATAAGGTTAATATATTAACATGGAGTGTAAATGGTGTATGTTATTAGAAATTTAGATGAACAGGTATTGAATATTAACGATGGAATAAAAATTACATAAATGTGATCAATGTCATAGCATACAAGTTGTAAAGAGATGTTTATTGTATCGAAAAGTGTCTTAATGTCATAGACATTATAGCACTGGTCGTCCATATCTTAAAGTGCTTTACAGCGAATGTGTGCTTTGACCAAAAAATACTATTGTCGGTCTTCTTCTAGTAGCATATGGGAGTGAGTTATATAAGTATGACCGATTTTTATTTTTGAAATGACTTCCTTCTTCTAAAGGATAGTTATGTTGGAAGGTGTTAATTCTTCTAGAGTTGGCTTGATTGCACGTAGTTTGTTGTTAGTTGCATCATTCCATGATGCCTGCCACGTGTGTCGTAATGACTCTAAGATGCTAACATACGGTATTTTAAGATCAGATAGTTGTAGGGATAGAGCCATTTGAGCAGCGCTTAATGCTTTTTCATTACTTTAATACCAATATTGCTGGATAACCAACAGTATACTATATAGCGAGGGCTACTCAGCTCAGAAAGTCATATGCTTTTTCTATTGTTTAGTGATTGAACTAATGATAACTTGTCGCTTTCGACAATGCTGTTTAAAGTAATTTTGGTTTCGATATATTGCAGAGCAAGTAATATTGCTCTGATTTCGGCTGAAAATATCGATGTACCATTTGGTAAGAGAACGTTTGTTTTGTTTTCCGCTAATGATGGCTACATTAGTCTTTTCCGCATCGTTTGA